>CM053587.1:352838994-352856015 GCA_028646515.1 Pseudochirops corinnae
CCAACTTCTGAAAGTCTGGGCATGTAGCTTCAAAAATCCAGGCCACGGGTTGCTAGCCCCAGGAAAAACCACTGACCCTGCTACGCGCCCTGCGTTCCCTCCTACCCAGTTCCGTCAGTCCTCACTTCGGCTGTGAGAGGGCTGCAGAAGCCTCCAGCTGGGTGAGTCTGTTCGGTGGGGCTTCCCAGTCTGCCACACTCTGCTCTCAGGTCGCACTGGTGCCACTCCTGTGTGCTCCGTTCTCCCTGCCCCGACCTGATTAGGCACTTCTCTGGGCTGGGAATCTGTCACTCTCTGTCTCACAATGGGTTCTGTCACTCTTAAATCTGCTTAAATTTACTTTTGAGTTCCCAAGGACGAAATTCTTGGGAAGCTTGGACAAGTCACGGCTTACTCTCCTCCATCTTAGCTCCGCATCTGAAGCATTTTCTTAAGATGTGATTTCTATATTTAAGTCATATGCACATTCATTTGGAGCTTCCTTTGGTGCTAGTGTGAGATGTAGTACTATAAATCATTTCTGTGTGCTGTCTGCCTCCTCACTGGGTGATGATGGAATGAAGGAGAATTAAGCCATATATATTATCAGATGTGAGCAGAGGGGTGTTAGGGTCTTAGATAGGCTTAAGTGGCTCTGAGAACCTTCCCTGATTTGAAAATACACTCTGGCCCCTAATAGGCTGAATGTGGTCACATGGAGCCTATGGTGGGAGGCTTTGATTTTCGGGAATGCCTGTGCCTTGTTGCTTTGTAATTGGGCAGTGGGTCAAGAGGGCTGTGACATTCTCTGATCTAGGAGAAGGCAATATATACACCCTTATGTGAGGTTTTGGTTTGGAGCTCACTTTGACAGGCGTTGTGTGATTTGGCCAGACCAGACTCTGGGAAGACATTGAGCCCCCAGGCTTTGAAAAACCCAGATGTTGGTGCTTCCCTCTCTGGTAACTGAATAGGTATGGATGTGATGGTCAGATGGTAGGAAGCCCATCTGCTGATCTGTTTCTTTGTCTGCTTGTAACTTGTGTTTGTATTCCCTGAAGTTCAGGGTGCTGACTTTTTCCCCTGAACTAGGTAAATGATATTTGTTTGATTGATTGAAGATTGTTAACCCATTTTGAGTTGCTTTGCTTTAGAAAAGCAGATCTAAGAACCTGTGCTAGCAGCCACCCTGGGTCCGCTAGGGTGCTTGCTGATACAGAGGGAAATTTGTTTTGCTTAAGGATGCCTATTTGCTAGATGGCTTTTTTTTTTTTAACTATGCAAGGGGCAGAAGTGGAGAGGGAGGCTCAGGAGAGGGTTTCCAAAGGCAAGCAAAGAAGAAGGAGCTCATTAGAAGCATTTAAAAATACCTAGAAGAAAACAAAAGGAAGTCTAGAAAGACTCAGGGATGAGCAGGATGGCTTTAGTAGTTACATGCAGAATTGACATCATATTGAAAACAAAAGGCAAGCTGTACCTAATGTAGATTGAAGTTTATGGTAGAATGCTCTTCTTCTGTTCTAGGTATATGGCTGTGCCCATTTCATTAGTTTGCTATTTACATTCACAGTAAAAAACAAGAGGGAAATCCCTTCTATCCTCCCCCAACACCTGGAGTTCTGAATGTAAATAGTAAATGTTCAACTAATATGTGTAAAAGAGCCTTTGGGGACGCCTTGTCATTGATGCATGGGTCACTTCCCCACCCTCTTCACATCCACTTTTTTAACAGGTGCTCTTCCCTCTTCTGGACTTCTTGGACTGATCCTTTCAGCTCCCAGTCTCCCACCATCCCCCACTGCCCCCCAGTAGTCACGGACAATCCAGCTTCCTTTGCTCTCTTCCTGTGCTTCTGTTCTTAGAGCCTCCTTTTCTGCCCTGCCACTGGGGGACCACAAGTTCCTGGAGATCAAGGCCTGCATCTTTTTTCGACAGAATTATTTCCTCCACAAGTGTGAGAGAGAGCTCATCCACATGTACATTGGGCTTTTGATGAGAGTAGGAAGGCCTCATTGATCTCTGGGTCTATAATATCATTATTTTCAGTTAACCCTCTACCAATGAAGATGATAAACCTAGGTAGGACAGTGAATACAATGCCAGGCCTGGAGTCAGGAAGATCTGAGTTCAAATCCATTCCCAGACACTTGCTAGCTGTGTGATGCTGGGCGAGTCATTTAACCTTGTTTGCCTCAGTTGCCTTTTGATTTATATCCCCTATATTTCTCACTGTATCCCTCCCCCAACCCTAGCCATCACTGATTAAAAAAGAAAGAAAGAAGGTTCAGCAGAACAACTCAATATATTGAAGTCTAGCATATGTAGCGGTCCACACCCTTGGCCCTCTCAGTTGTTAATTTAACTCAAAATGGAATGATAACCTACACCATCATTACTTGTACTCTCTGGACACTTTCAGTCCATAAGTTTGGCTCTTTCCTTTTACCACATAATTCCACTCAGTTCATTGAATGTACCAGAAGATAATCTGCTTTTCATTGAGCCTGTTGTTAAGAGCTAGTTATAAATGACGTAACTAGTTGCTCACCTATCTTTCATTTTAGTTTCCCCTTGGAATTATTCATCTCTCTAGTGCAAATGAATGTCTTCTTAAAAGGAAAAATCTTTGTCCAGGCCTTGCCCCTAATTCATAAGGCAAACTCAGGAACATTAAGATGGAAAAGACTTTATTGTAGCCCACCAAGGCAGCAGTATTGCAGTGCAGCCCAGGATGATTTCAAACTTGAGCTGCTTTTATAGGCAGGAATAAATGAGTTCCATGTGAGGGGAAGGCAGTCCTGATTGATACACATTTCCATGAGGAGATGCAAGTTAGGGCTGCTGAAGCTTTCCTAAACACCTGTCATTATGAGATGGGAGTGGTGAGCATACCCATTTCCATCACATACAAGCTATTTGCCATGTACTCGAAGTTTTTAAAAATGGAATCAGAATGACTCAGGGCAAGTGACTGATTTTCAACAGTCTTCTTCCTCATTGGGATAGTATTTAAAATTTAGTGTGAAGCAAAGAGAAAGACTTAACACATATTTCTTTCTTTCAGATTCACTTAGACAGGAAGCTACATATGAAACAAGAGATCCCACTCTGAAGCCTGCATGTGCCTGGACACATCGGCCGATGGAAGACTATTGATGGAAGACTATTGAAGGATAACCCCTACTGTTCCAAATTTACAAAATTTAGCGAACAAGAGGCTGGGTTGGAGGAACAAGAAAACAACATGGAGAGAAACTCCCAACAAGTGTTAGTCGCTCACCAAAGTACATTTAGGAAGGAGGATGTCATGGGATGTAATGCATTTGTGAGTCATAGGAGTCTGGCTCCAGTCTTTATACCACATTGGAAATTTTGCCCCACAAAATGTTTACATAATTATAAAAGATATGGAAAGGATCTAAGGCACATTTTAGACAGAATTCATTGTAATACGGTCTTATGGAAGAAGCTTTGTAAATATAAGAAATGTGGAAAACCCTTCAGTTTTCATTCAGACCTTATTAAATATCACAGACTTGGTGATAAAAGAAAGCTATATGACTATAATAAATGTGGAAAAGGCTTTGATAAAAAATCCGATCTTTCTGAACATCTGAGAATTCATGTGAAAAAATCTTATAAATGTAAAGCATTTGAAAAAGCTTTTGGTTGTTGGCAAAATCTTAAGTAACACTGGAAAGTACAATGCTTGCTACCATGTAATGAATGTGGGAAAGTCTTTAGCCTGAGGGGAATCCTAATTAGGCATCAGAGAACTCATGCAGGAGGGAAACCCTTTGGATGTACGAAATGTGAGAGAGCTTTCAGTCCGAAAGGACATCTTATCAGCCGTCACAGAACTCATACTGGAGGAAAACGTTTCAAATGTACCTAGTATGGTGAACCCCTCCGTGACAACAGAAGGCACTTTAGACATGAGAGCACTCACATTCAAGTTGAGTCCATTAATTGTGGTGTATGTGGGAAAAATTTTAGGAGGAAAGGATACCTGATTAGATATCAGAGAATTTATAGTGATATCAAGTCTCTTAAATGTAATGATTGTGGGAAAATTTGCATACTGAAGAACTACCTAATTAGACATCAGAGAATTCATATGGGACTGAAACCATCTGAATGTAATGAATGTGGAAAAAATTTCAGTTTGAAGGCACACTTTATTTCACATCAAAGAACTCATACAGGAGTCAAACCATTTGAATGCAATTAATGTGGAAAAACTTTCAGTTTCCAGGGATACCTTTTTAGGCATCAGAAAATTCATGCAGAAGTGAAACCATTTGAGTGTAATCAATGTGGGAAAGCCTTCGGCCATAAGCGATACCTAATTAGCCATCAGAACATTCATAGTGGAGTGAATCCCTTTCCTTGCAAAGACTGTGGAAAAGCCTTTGTCCTCCAGGGTCAGCTTACTAGTCATCAGAGAACCCATAGTGGAGTAAAACCCTTTCCATGCAATGAATGTGGGACAGCCTTCAGGGAGAAACAAACCCTTATTAGACATCAGAGAAGACACACTGCAGTGAAGGAAGCCATTTGAATGTAATGAATGTGGAAAAGCCTTCAGTATGAAGAATGCACTTCATATCTGAGAATTCATACTGGAGCAAGACCATTTAAATATAATGAATGTGGGAAAACTTTTGCTTGGAAGGAAGTCCTTGTTAGTCATCAGCAAATTCTTAGTGGAGTGAAGCCTTTTCAGTGCAGTGATTGTGGGAAATCCTTTTGACAGAAGAGACATCTTAAAAGTCATCAGAGCACTCATACCGAAGTGAAACTTTTTAAATGTAGTGAGTGGGGGAAAGCCTTCAGCCAGAATAATCACCTTGTTAGACATCAGAGAATTCATTCTGGAGTGAAACCCTTTGAGTGTAGCGAATGTGGGAAAGCCTTCACTCAGAAAAATTGCCTTAAAAAACATCAGGGAATTCACAGTGGAGTGAAACCCTTTGAATGTAATAAATGTAGGAAAACTTTTAGGCTGGAGGCATACCTGAAAATTCAGCAGAGAACTCATATACTGGAGTGAAGCCATTTTAATGAATTATTGAGGAAAAAAAAGCATTTCTCAAGCATTTTCTTCATTTCCTGATCTCTTTACAAAGCAACTGAACCTGAGATTCAGAGACTTCAACTATGAAGCTTGCCTCAGTTTATGCGTTTTGTTTCTGTCAACCAATTTTCCTTATTGAGGTCATCCTTATTTAAATGGGGTTTAAGCATCTGTATGATGGTAGACGGTGACAAATGACAGAAGCCAAAGGGCCAGTATTTTTGATCCTTGTGAATCCATGATTTCTTACCTGGAAACCAGTCTCTTGGACAATTGGCAGACGTTGTAGTTCAGAGTGTTGAGGGGAATGCCTAAGTGCTCCCTCCATTGTAGCAAGGAACCAATATCTTCATGCTGCCAAGATCATTTAAATTTAAATTTAAATTAGACATTCCCAATCAAGAACTACAAATGTTAAAGAGTCATGAAATCATATAGTATTATGAGAAAATTATTTCTCTGTACATAATGTGATTGCTAATGTCTATTCTGACCAAGGAATAGATGCAGAGAACAGACTATTTCTGGTGGTACTGTCCTGGGCAGCAATCAGCCTTAGGGAAACGTGACCTCTGATTTTTCTTTTGGGGACCCTACGACCTAAGTATGAGACTTAGAGGAGTCAGCTTGTGCCTTTTTTTTTTCTTGGTGTGAGCATGCAATAATACCTAAACTTGATGTAGGCTTTTTATGTTATGTTACTAATGTCTGGGTGGTGGCCACACTCAACCATACTCTCTTAGTATAGAGCAGGCCTTCACAACCTGCAGCCCATGGACACACCATGGGAAAACAGCCTCTACATTTTTCACAGGCCACCTAAAGTCTCGGCGATGTAGATCTGAACCTATTTTTGGGCAGTGAACTTTCCTGCCTAAAAGACTAGTGATGGAGAACCCTAACGTACAGAGGCCATGGGATAAACTAGGGATTGGGATAGTGAGCATGGGTCACATGCAAGATCATTGGCACAAGATTTCTAGTGATGCCCACCATCAGGTCCAGCTTTCTATACATGGAAGAGACAGAGCAGGGGCCACCAGGCATTGTGATGCAGAGGGGGTTCAGGTTTGGCTACTGATGTGACCTTGAATGAGTCACTTGGCCTCTCACTCATTCAGTTTGTCACCTATAACAATGGAGAGGTTTCGATTATGGGGCCTTCTAGACATGAAAACAGCAGCAGCACATGAGCCCTCTTGTGTTTTATTTTCACTCTCTGCTTCTCTGTATCCACCTTATAAAGTCCTCCTACAATAGCTCATCATGGTCTGGTGTTGACATGGCTCAAGGCCAGGACTACTTAACATTCTGTGTCATGGGTCACTTTGACAGTCTGGTGATGCCTACTGAGCCATCAGAACAATATCTTTTAAAACATAGGATACATAGGAATGGAATGGATGCCAGGTACATTAGAGTACAGTCATTAAGCCGATTTTTAAAAACAACCCTAGGTTAAGGAACCCTGTTTAGGTCTATGCCAGTTGAGTGCTACCTATGGAAGGTTCTACCATGGTAGAAAGTGTTTGACAGTAGTCCAAGAAACAGCCCTCATCATTTTTCTGAAGTGAAATTCATCACCAATTCAGCTAACCAAGTGATGAATTACTTTGCCTTGGGAATACATAAACAAGAAAAAAAAAAGGATTGTCCTGCAGTCTTGGGACAGTGTGTGTCACTGGTCTTCCAGGTATTAGAACATACATGAATGTTAGTCTAGCTTATTAGTGCTTTTGATGTAAAATCTTTGTCCAGTGACCAGTGAATAGATTATAACTAGTGGAACCAAATCTTTCTAAACAAAACTAAGTAAGGTCTTTGTCCATGAGAACATATAAAACAAAAAAAAAGAGGGGATAACTCTCAGTCCTAAGGCTCCTTCCCACACCAATACGTGCTAAAGTTCCTGCAAAGTTGATATCATACCAAATAACTAGCATTTATATAGATCGTCCTCTAAGGTTTTGCAGAGAGCTTTACAAATATCGTCCCATGTGATCCTCACAACACTTAATGTTAATCCAGCTGCTAGAAATCGAGTGAATGTGTAAATGGAGAAATGGGATCAGATGAGTCTCGACATTCCCACCTGAAGCAGTGGGCATTCATAGGTTTTCTCTGAATGATCAAGGAATGGAGATGAAAGCAAGGCACATGATGGCATGCTGAATTTTGTCCATTTGTATTGTGCTCATAATGTTTTTCCCCTCTTTGGGCTTTACATCTCTAACATTTCCCAAGGTATTTTTCTCCTATCATGTATGGAGCCAACTCTTAAAAAAAAATAACTTTATTTTACCTTAAATTTCAGAATAAAGATTTTCTATGACACTAATCTCTATTGGGCACCACTTGCTTTTTCCCCAAAAATAAACATACAATAAACTCTACATGTTCCTTTTTAAACTCCTGCTTAAGGCATCTAGTTGGTGCAGTTGGTAGAACACTGGCCCTAGAGTTAGGAGGACCTAAGCTCGATTCCAGCCTTAGACACTAGCTGTGTGACTGTGGGCAAGTCACTTAACCCCAACTGCCTCAAGTCAACCCCAATTGCCTCAAAAAAACCCCAACTTGCTTGTCCTTCACTGCTTTCCTCTGTTTTTTCTGTGTATCCACTTGACTTCTGTCACTGTTTGGTGCCACACTGTTGTAAGGCTGCCTCTGTTTCATATGAGGCTTAGCTGACACTCTACTCACTTCTTTTTCCATGTTCATGTACTTTTATATACTTTTTGTATACTATTTATATATTTGAATTCTCATTCAAGTTGCAAATTCCACCCCATTCCTCTTTTTTGCACTGATTTGTTCCTCTTTGGCCTAACTAATCTTTCCACCAAGCCATCCCCATAACCTTTATTTTTTTTTAACTTGGAAAAACTCAGTCAATACACTTTGAAGATAATAAGGATGATTTTTATTTTTAGGAGAAGCTGCTAAGTCTCAGATCCTGATGTAATTCCTCCGTCCTTGAAATGCTTCATTCAAGGAGCTTTCCATTATTTATATTTTCTTTGATGTGGAACTCTGTGACTTTTCTTTTGGGGAATCCTCTGAGGAAGTGATCAGTGGATTCCTTCTGTTTACATTGCCTCTTGGGTCTAATAAATATTGGCAGACAATGCAGATCAAAGCATACTAAGGTGCAGACTGGGCAGAAGCCCAAAAAGAATTCTTAAAAGATCTAGATAGGTTTTCTTAAAAGCAAAAATTTATTTAAAAAATCAAATAGGAGTAGTAGAGGAAAAACTGACAAGCAAACCCCATGGATGCTGTCCATGGGATCACAAAGAGGAAAGATGGAACAACTTAACAACATAAGGAAAAATTGGGGAAAGAAATGAGAACGATGGAAGAAAATCATGAAAAGAGAATTAACAGCTTGGTATGTGTGTATGCGTGCCTGCATGGTCCCGCATGCGTGCACACACACAGGTTCTATCAAAAACTAAGAACAAGCACTATCTGTAATGGGGATAAACTAGAAGCCTTCCCAGTAAGATCAGGGATGGAGCAATGATGCCCATCATCACCATTATTATTCAATATTGTACTAGAAATGCTGTCAATAACAATAAAACAAGAAAGAAGGGACCTGAAAGAATAATCATAATTAATGAGGAAACCAAGCCAATACTTTTTGCAGATGATATGATGAAGTACTTAAGAGAAGCCCTGGAGAGTAAACTAGAAAATGGTCAAAACAATGATTAACTAGAGCAAAGTTTCAGGATATAAGATGAACCCACACAAATCAATATTTCTATGTGTTACCAGTAAAACCCATTAGGAAGAGACAGAGACATTCCATTGAAAATAACTTTGAACCTAGACCCCACACTCTCACTGTTCAGTATAAAATACCTGTGAATCTACCTGGAAAGAAACCCAGGAATTATATGAACAAAACTACATAACACTTCACAGAAATAAAGACAGATCTAAATAAATGGAGAATATTGACTACTCATGGATAGGTGGAGTCTTTTATTTTACAGTAATTTTTTACAGCAAAGATTTAATCTAATAAAGATTTCATTTTTCAAATATATAGAGAACTGAGCCAGATTTAGAAAAGTAACAGCCATTCTCCAGTTGAGAAATGGTCCAAGGTTATCAACAGGCAGTTTTCAGAGGAAGAAATCAAAGCTGTTGAAAATCAAATAAAAATGCTCTAAATCACTAATACAGAAATGCAAATGTTAAAAAACCCCAGGTACCACCTCATACCCATCAGAGTAGCTAAAATGACAGAAAAGGAAAAACCATAAATGCTGGAGAGGATATGGGAAAATAGGTACACGAATGCAGTGTTAGTGGAGCTTTGAGCCAATTCAGCTATTCTAGAGAACAATTTGGAACTAAGCCCAAATGACAAAACTGGAAACACCCTTTGGCACAGAAATACCCCTACTAAGTTTATACACCAAAGAAAAAAATGGAAAGGAAAGGGGTCATATATGCAAAAATATTAAAGAAGTTCTTTGTGGTGGCCAAGAATTGGAAACTGAGGGGATGCTCATCGGTTGTCTCAGCCAACCCCTTCCTGCCACATCAGCAAGAGGAGACAGAGTTCACACCCTCTGACTCTTTCACAGAAGTACTTAGCCCTTTGTTACTAAGGACCAAGGACCTGCTAAATTAATTACCCTTAGAGTCACGCAGGCTCACAACCTGAGGAGTATCCTAGACCCCACACTCTAACTGTTCAGATCCAGTCTGTAGCTAAGGTCTGTCAATTTTCCCTTCACAAAATCTCATATACACCCCCTTCTCTTTGATATTGCCACCACCCCAGCACAAGCCCTCACACATGGACAATTACAATAGCATTTCCCCCACCTCCTCTTTGCTCACTCCAGTTCATCTTCCCTCAGCTGTCAAAATGACATCCCTCTAGGATAAGTCTAACTGTTTTGCCCCTCCCTGTGTTTGTAAATTCCTTTGCCTCCTCATTACCACTTGGATCAAATATAAATTTGGCATTCAAGCTGTTTCATGGACTGGCCCCCTGCCACCTTTCCAGTCTTTACGCCTTACCCTCCTCCATGTCCCCTGCAATCAAGTGGCACTGACTTCTTTGCTGTTTCTTAAATGTGATACTCCATCTCCAGATGCCAGAGATCTCTGTGGGCTGCTGACCTTCCTTATATCTTTGAGATTCCCTTAGGAGACTAGACGTGAAACCACGGACTCAGAGTTGACATGGGGCATTTGTTTGGGAGTAGCAGCCCAGGAAAGCCAGCTCAGAGCTCTCTCCAGGCCTGTTCCCTGGCTGTCCCTCAGCCTGGGGCACTCTCCTTCAATTCAGTCTCCTGGTCTCCTTCCCTGACTCCTTTCAAGCCCTCGACTCCCCTTCCCAACCTCCCCCTTACTTGGAGTCTATTTTCTCTGTCAGGCATTTCCAGTTCATCTTGTCTGTGGTTTGTTTGTACATGGTTACATGGTTGTTTACATGTTGTCTCTGCCCCCCACCTCCCCAGCCTGTGGACTCCTTGAGATCAGGAATTGTCCTTGCCTTTCTTTGTGTCTTCAGCCCTTAGCACAGTGCCTGGCACATAGGAGATTCTTACTGAATGCTTATTTAGTAAGGGATCCATTATATTAAGGAGAGGAGAGGCAGCCCAAGCTGGCAGCAGCACAGGCTAATAAGTTGGGAAGGTGGGGCAGGAAGGGCCACACCTGTGAACAGTCGTTACCGCTTCCAGCCTGCATCATAAGGGGAGAACCAATCACTAAAAAAAAAAAAGTAAAGAAAAAGGCATGGATTCCAAATTGTTTTCCAGCTCAGTGACTTTCTGAGCTCATTTTGCTTTCATGATTACACCTAGCTGAAGACAGCCTTTTACAAGAATTTTATTGTGTTTAATGACATCTCCAAGTGCTTCCAATATCAAGGAATAAAATTTATCTTTTCTTGGATTCCTAGAATCTAGATTTTTAACTCCTCATCTGTCGTTCATTTCAGTATCTCCTTAAAAGTGTTTTGTTTTATTTTCTTTTTCTGCCCAGAGCATCTTTCTTCTTGATAGATGAGATGTAATTTAGAAAATAATAGGAAATAATTTCCTGAAGGAGAGAGAATGGCTGCTGACACTTTTTTTCTTTCAGATTCCCTTAGCGAGGAGAGTGGGTGAGAAAGCAAGGACTCAGATCTGACATGGGGCATTTCTCTGGGAACATCGACCAAGAAAAGCTGCGAAAAGAAAGGCTCTGCTATTCCAAAAGGAAGAGTCTGGAAAATAAGAAGTCATGTTGACAAGACGGAAGGAGAAGCAGGAGAGACAGTCCCAACAAGTAACAAACAGTCCCAGAAGAAGAGTATGCCTGAATGTGACACATTTTTAAGACATGTTCATCCACTGCCAAGCTTTTGTTCATGATGGAGAGCTGCTATGCGGAAAGGACTCCATAAGTTTAAAACAAAGTATTACTTCAAAGTAGTAGGACATAAAGTAAATCCACATAAATCATCAGCATTCTTACATGTCACAAATAAAACCCTACATGAAGAGACAGTAAAAAAAAAATATCCCATTTAAAATAACCCTAGACAGTATAAAATACCTGGGAATACACCTGCCAAGACAAACCCAGGAACCATATTAACAAAATTATAAAAAGTTTTTTATATAAATAAAATCACATTTAAATAATTGGAGAAATATTAATTGTTCATGGGCAGGTAGGTCCAGTATGATAAATATGACAATTTTACCTAAACAAACTTACATATTCAATGCCATCCCAAATAAAATACCAAAAAAAACTATTTTACTGAATTAGAAAAAATAATCATAAAATTCATTTGGAAGAAGAAAAGACCAAGAATATTAAAGGAACAAATGCCAAAAAAAAATGTAAAGGAAGGAGGTTTAGTAGTGCCAAATCTTAAATTATAAGGCAGTAATTATCAAAACCATCTGGTACTGGCTAAGAAATAGAAAAGCTGATCAACAGGTGTACAAAATAGATATATAATTTATAGCAGCAAATAAATGTAGTGTATCAGCAAGCAACCTAGCATACCCAGGGTGGCTGCTAGCACAAGTTCTTAGATCCGCTTTTCTAAAGGAAAGCAATTCAAAATGGGTTAACAGGCTTACTGTAATCAATCAAATGCGTATCACTTACCTAGTTCAGGGGAGAAAGTCAGCACCCTGAACTTCAGAGAATGTAAACAGGATACAAGCAGAAGTTACAAGCAGACAACGAAACAGATCAGCAGACAGAGCTTCCAACCGTCTGACCATTACATCCATACCTAGTCAGTTACCAGAGAGGGAAGCACCAGCATCGGGGTTTTTCAAAGCCGGGGGCTCAACGGCTTCCCAGGGTCTCATTTCGCCAAATCACACAACTCTTTGCAAAGTGAGCCCCAAAGCAAAAACTCACATTAGGGGATATATAGCCTTCTCCTGATCACAGAATGTCACAGCCCTCTTGACCCACTGCCCAATCACAAAGTAATAAGGCATAGGCATTCCTGAAGAACAAGCCTCCTGTCACAGGCTCCATGTGACCACATTCAGCCGATTAGAGGGCAGAGCATATTTCAGATCAGGGAAGGTTCTCAGAATCACTTAAGCAAAGGGCCTAGGTGAAGGGCAGATCTTCAGATTCCCATAACATACAGTAACCTTGTATTGGACAAATATAAAAACTTTTTGAGATAATAATCAATTATTTGATAAAAAGAAAAATTGTTAGGAAAACTGGAAAACAGTATGGCAGAAATTGAACATAGAACAATATCTTATACTATTTACCAAGATAAGGTCAAAATGGATACATGACCTAGTTATAAAAAGAGATATTACAAGAAAATCTGAAGAACCTGGAATATATTACTTATCAGACTTATGAATAGGTGAACAATTTATGACTAAACAAGATACAGAGGGAAGGGTGAGGTGTAAAATGAATAATTTCAATTACAGTATAAAGGTTTTGTACAAATGAAACAGATGTGGCCAAGATCAGAAAGAAAGCAGAGAATTAAGGGGAAAGTTTTATAGAGTTTTCCAGAAAAAGATCTCATCTCATTAGGCAATCAGTCTACCCCACCCAGACATTCTCATTTCCACAACTGTCCTTTCAAAATTTAGCAACACAAAATTGTCCTTCTCAAAGCAGTCTAATAAATAAGATTACTCGCAGAAAAATTTCTTGGCCCCTAGCAGCAGCATGACAAACACTAAGAGTAATTTTCTCTTGCAAGATCATGAAGTACAAATCAATATCCCTTCAACTGAAAGTCTTCCCTCAGTCACCACAACATGACATGGGATTCTTTCTTCCTAACCCCATATCTTACCCACTCTCTGAAACGTCAACATTTGTAGTGAGTTCCCAAGGACATTATAAATTGACTTATGGGCCCAATTTCAGGAGATTTGTTCTTTGAATGGCCTTTCAAAAAGTAGCCTTTGTTCTAATCCACTAGACTTAGCCCTGACTGCCATCTAGCTATAGGATTGCTCTTACAGGAGGAAGAGCCAGACACTTAGGTTACAATTAATCTTCTTCTGTTTTTCCTGGGAAATCAATTGTCAAACTTCTTTTAGTGTCTGCCACAAGTGACTCTGGGACTCCTGAAGCATCCCCTGTAGAAGAAATATCTACAATGTCACAGGCACATCAGGTGAATCAAAACTTTTTATAACACCATCATTGGTAATTGGATAATTGGGTCTTACTGTATTTGTGAAGTAGTGTGTATGGGGTGAGGTGGGATGGGGTGGGGGTAATGAAGTAAAAGATAAAAGTAGGTTGGAGCCAGAATGTGAAGTGGAAAGAAACAAGTCAGCCTAATTTTTATGAAGTGAATTTGGGCTTCCCCAATAGACAGGTTCTGTTCCAAATGAGACAGCTGACAGTGCTGTTAGGCTTGGCACTAATGTGACCCCTTCTAAAGGTTTGTGCCCAGTTTGTGGTGATTTAATTTAGGAAGGTCATTGCACTTCCTTGTATTTTTTTTCCCCTTTATAAATAGAATGTACTGCTTTGTGATTAGTAATTCATCAGTCACTGAATATTTTCATGCCTTACCACTTTATGGGTATTTTGTAGGAAGTTTTCCAACTGAATATAGTTTAGATGGTTTGTGAGATCTTTTGTAACTTTGAGATTCTCTGCTTCAACCCTCATGACCTCAAATTTTTCAGCAGGGAAGTTTGCTGTCAGTGAGTCTCATATGTTGTCTAGGAAATTTCCCAGAAGGTACTCCACTTAACCTACAGGTTTTAGCAGCCTCTTCTGACCCAGAAAGTGTATGAGTCCTGTGCTCCTCTGTTTCAGAACATGTCCAAGATATACAGAGGAGAGTCTATTCTTCCTTGGATGCTTCATGTGCCTCACAATTGTCTTGTTCTTCAAGGTTCTGTAGTTGGTGCGATCTGAACTGCTTGACAAGGACAACTAGTTTGCCCAGATGGAAATTGATGGGAAATTCTCTATTGTGGGAGACTCCTTGACATTTAGGGCAAGGGAAAAGACTAGAGGCTTCCTCCCAATAATTGAGGAGACAATATTGGCAAAAAGTGTGTGTATAGTCAATGCTGATGGGGTCTTTGAAATAATCCTTAGAGATGGAGCAAGTGAGCTCCTACTGGATTGTGGTAAGCACCTCCTTAGCTCCCATTTTCTTGAGGAGAGAGAATTGCAATGGTGATAGTCAAGGCCTGGGGCAAAAAGGCTTATTTATTTCACAACCTTTCTGCCTGGCATGAATCAATTTTAATGTCTCACTTGGTCTTCAGCACACGTAGCTGAGCTGAACAGGGTCAGGCAAAATGACAAAAATTAAAAAAAAAAACATTTAAACTGTGGTCCACAGACATGACACCTTTCATTTCATTGACCTGATAATTTACCTCTTTCCCATCCAACATACCCTAAATGAAGACTTTTCATTTGTCTAACTCACAGTTTCAATGATCCATTATTTCAAAATGTTATTATAGAACTTCATTTCATTGAGGCTAATTTTGTCTATCACATTGTCTATATCTACACAGAGGTACGTAACAGGTGCTTAAGGCTGGTAGACATTGAAGATTATTAAGTCTCCAGCCAATTTGTCTGGGAATTTCATTGTCACCCCCACCCAATCAAAAGGCAAAAGAGAATTGTCCCCAATAATTGGATTCAATACAACCAATATTCATTAAGAGCCTGACATGGTGAGAGGGAAGGGGAATGGAGGCAAGATGGCAAAGAAAGGCAGGAACTTGCCTGAGCTCTCTCAAATTATCCTTTAAAAAACTCTAAATGACACCTCAAAATGAATTCTAAAGCAGCAGAACCCACAAAAAGATGGGGTGAAACAATCCTTCAGCCCAAGCTAATCGTCAGCAGTAAACTCCTATTGAATCAAGGGGAGGATAGAGCACACTTCAGTTCAGGAATCACCAGGCAAGGTGGTAACAGCCGTTGGTGGGGTTGGGGATGGGGGTAACTGAATCTGCAGCAGTAGCAGCTTCCAGAGTTCTCAGGCCATAGAAGGTAAGGGAATCTGAAAACTAGTCCGAATGAGATTACAGAGGTTACTTTGCTGACACTGGGTGCAGGATTCTGTTGCATTGCCCAAATGCATGTCTGAGTTTAGCTCTAGATTATGGTCCCAGCATGAGGAAGAGCACTAACACATCAGAACTTAATGTCACAGGGGAACAGGGGCTTTGGTCACAGTTCCAGGAGAGAAAAAAAATGCTTGTTGTTGCTCAGAGACGAGAGATCAGGCTAAGAGAATATTCAGTACATCTCTCCTTCAGTCGTTCCATTTGGACGAATGAAAAAGTTCCACAGACCCCGAGAGCTAGCTCTGAAAACAGTTGCACAAAAATCTCAGGCTTGGGACAGTGTCCCCTCCATCCTCAGAGCAGAGAACAAATTTAACATGTAAAGTTAAAAGTTAAAAAATAAGCTTGGAAAAATAAGAAAACAACAACAACAAAAAAGTCTCTGACCATAGCAAAGTTACTGTGGTGACAGGGAAGATCAAAACACAAGCTCAGAAGAAGATAAAGTCAAAAACTGCTGTATCCAAAGCCTCAAATAAAAATGGGAGCATCCCCCAAAAAATTCCTAGGAAAATTGCAAAACAGTTGTAAAAATCAAATAACAGAGGTTGTGGAAAAATTGGGAAAATAAATGAGAGTGATGCAAGAAAATCATGAAAATAGGTGGGCGGAGCAAAGATGGTGGCATAACAGCAGCAACATATCGCAGCTCTCACATACCCACCCCCAAAGTCCCATAAAATAGGACTCTAAACCAATCCGAGAACTCCGAAATGCACACAAAGATACTTCCCACTAAAGTCAGCTCAGCTACGAGGAACCATATCAGTACTGCGAACGAAAACCAGCCTGGCCTAAAGCCGTGGCTGTGCCCCGGGGGAGGCTGGACAGGAGGAGCAGAGGAGCCTCTCTGGTGAGCAGATTAGCAGCATCTGCAAGCAGAGTTCAGAGCTAGGTCAGTGGAGTTTGAGAAATTAGGAGAGTAAAGCAGTCCAGCCGAAAGGCCTCCAGAGCAGAAAAGTGAAAAGCAGAGGTTTTGCACCCACCTCCACGTTGCAGCTTCCAGCCCATGGCCTGCAGACAGCAGGGGGACTAAGAGATTGTTCGGAGGCCAGTGCTCTCACGTTGAGCAGCCTGGATCCGGATCATCGTCTTGGGCCTCGGTCTTGGAGTCTTCATTATCCAGCAAGCTGGAAGTAAG
This sequence comes from Pseudochirops corinnae, assembly GCA_028646515.1. Taxonomy (NCBI): domain Eukaryota; kingdom Metazoa; phylum Chordata; class Mammalia; order Diprotodontia; family Pseudocheiridae; genus Pseudochirops; species Pseudochirops corinnae. Next base: position 352,855,778 of record CM053587.1, read on the forward strand.
TAGGAAGGGTCCCAGCACCTTCCTGAGAGCTACAGCAGCTGGGAGGACACCAGTGATTTGGGACAGAGCTTTCCCTTCTGGAAGCAGAGCCCCACAGAGATTTAAAAAAAAATCACGGACTGAATAACCATGAGTATGAATAAGCATAAGAAGCAAAGTAAGAACTGCACCCAAACCCCAGATTCCTTCTTTGGGGAAAAGAAGGATCATGGGAGAGAGAGGGAGGAGGAGAGTGCAG
>CM053587.1:352856515-352872748 GCA_028646515.1 Pseudochirops corinnae
AGAGGAGGAAATGACCAAAGGGGCCAGGATGACCCTCACTTGCCAGAAAAAGGACCTGCCCCTCTGCCCGAGGAGGCCACAGGCTCAGTCAGTCATCACCTGAGGCCCCTCCTTCAGGTATCCAGAGCAGGAGTGGATTTGCATGTGGGGGCCTCCTCCCTGTAGGGCCTGGGCTGTTCTTAAGAGAGCCCCGGGGGAGCCCAGCCCCAGCTGGGGAGCCTCAGCACACAGAGCTCTGGGGGCAACCTTGATCGTGGACTGGATCTCTCTGCTGTTCTCACTCCTGACTGTCTACACAGGTGAGGCTGCCCAGGGACTCTCCCTGTGGCTCAGGCCCCACAATGTCTGAGGCCTGGCCTGGGCCTGCCCTGAGCTCATCCTGAAGCTGCTGGAGGGGTCAGCATCCTGAGGGGAGCGAGGCCCCTGCCTCTGACCAAGCTCTTCTTTCCTTCCCTTGCAGGTTCTGGGGCCTCCTATGTGCTGACTCAGCCAACTTCAGTGTCTGGGACCTGGGAGAGATGGCCTTCATCTCCTGTGCTGGGGATGGAATTGGTGGCTATAAGGTACACTGGTACCAGCAGAAAACTGGCCAGGCCCCTAAGCTGGTGATCCCTGCTTATAGTGACAGGCCCTCGGGGATCCCTGACAGATCCTCTGGCTGTAACTCTGGGAACACGGCGACCCTGAGCATGTCTGGGCTCCAGGCTGAGGAGGAGGCTAATTACTACTGTCAGGTGTGGAATTATGCTGCTGATGGTCACAGGAACACAGACTGAGGGGAAGTGAGACAAAAACCCCTCCCAGGCCTGCTCCCCCTCTGGCCTCCCCTCTGGGTGCCAGAGAGGACCTGGGGAGCACAGGACAGAAACAGCTTCTCCCTCAAGCCCCCTCTTCCCTCCCTGCTCTTCTGCCTTGGGGGCCCCTTCCCTCTCTCTGGCCGTTGCCTTCTAAAGCTCTTCCACTCCAGCCCCTCGTCTCGCCCCTCCCTCCCTCTATTTGCTCCCCTCTCACTCCTTAAGTTCTGTTGCCTCCCCCCCCAAAGACTCTTCTTGCCTCTCCCTAGCTGTCAAGGCTTTTTAGATCCCAAGATGGAGGAGAGGAAGGAACCCTCTGAAGCCCTGAGGAATTCTTCTCCAAACAACTAGAAAAGTGCCTCAAAATTGATCTAGGAGCAGGGAACAGGCTTAGCAGCTCAGCAGCAATGGTTTGTCACACTGGGCTGTGGTGGCAGTGGGAGGTCCAAGAGCAGCTGCTGCAGCAGCCAGGCTCACAGCAGGGGGCCTACAGCAAGACTCCAAGTCTGAGGCCATCCCCAAGCAGGGCTAAGAAAGAATCACATAACCAAAGGTTGTGAGTGGGTGCACAAGGAGATGGGACTCAGGGAATGGTGGAAAGTAGAGCCAATGTTTATTCTTCCAGGCACCAGCTTCATAGAGCCAAAGATCTCCTTCCTAATTGTTTTCCCCTGGGGACACTGGGCACTTCTGTGTTCCCAGGCCATGAGAGTGTGTGCCATGCTTTTCTTGAGGACATAATCTTCACACCTGTGTGTTTGAGCTCTTTCCTGGGGGATGTGGAACCAATCCAGGCCCATTGGAAGGCTCAACACCTGAGACGGCTTGCTCAGCCATCTGGGTCAGAGTTCCACTGGCCTGGGGTCCTCTACAACTGATACCTTTTAATGGCTCCTAAATTTTCCCTGTAGCCCTCTCTTTCCTCCCAGAGACATCCTATATAACAAAGATTTTTTTTTTAAAGAAAAAAAATCAAAACTGCAAAAATATCTAAAAAATAAAATCCCAACTATATATATAATATTCAGCACCTGGTGGATCCTCACCACCACCACCACTCTGTTGCTAATTTTGGGTCTATGCTTTTCTGTTATTTTACAATATACACAGTTGATTGTTTTGTGCTTATTCTGTCCATTTACATTGTTGTGGTCATTGTGTATATTTTCTTGGCTCTGATTACTTTACTTGACTCTCACACATCAATTCATACAAGTCTTTTCCCCATTTGTATAAATGAAATTTTAAGATTTGGAAAAAATCAGTAAAATTCGTTAATATATTGAAAAAAATTTGACAGTTGATAAAATTTCCCACACCCATAGACTCCCAATTTCTTCATAGGAGTAGGGAATATGTTCTCTTATCATTCCTTTGCTTATTCTTTGTAATTTCACAAAACTAATTTTTAATTTTTTGGTTGTGATTCTACCATTGACATGGTTCTTTTAGTCATTGTATATACTGGCTTTCTGGTTCTCCTTACTTTACTTTATAGCACTTCATCAGAGTCTTTGCATGCACTTCTGTATTCATCATATTTGTGGAAGCACAATAATTATACACTAGTTCCATTTCACAATAAGCACAATAATTCCATTCCATTCATATCTGACAGCTTGTTTAGCCATTTATCAGTCAATGGGCATAATTTTGTTTCCAAATCTTTACTGTTACAAAAAAATATGCCACTATAAAATGCCACTATAAATAGTTTGTTTGCACTTGAGACCTTTTTTATATGTGACCTTGAGGATCTGTGTGTCCACTAATGTGGTCTTGGTCATAGGTTATAGATGTTTTAGTCACTTAATTTGCTTATCTCCAAATGACTTTCCAAAATGGTTTTAATAATCCATAATTCCCCCAGAATTGACAACTCCCATCTTTTGTGATCTTTGTCAATTTGCAAAGTGTGAGGTGAAACTTTAGAGCTGTTTCAATGTGCATTTCTCTCAAATGATCTGGAGTATTAGTTCATTACATTTTTTACTGATTCTTTTGAGAATTTCTTGTTCTCAAAAGACTATCATATATTACTGATATTCTTTTTTTTGCTGATGATGTATTTATTTTTTTAATTAATTAATTAATTTTCTTCTTTACATCACTCATTTCCATGAGATTTTGAGTTACAGATTTTCTCCCCATCTTTCCCCTATCCACTTTCCCCAAAAGAGCGATTCTACTGTATAGCCACTCCCCCAATCTGCCCTCTCCTTTGTCCTCCCTCATTGCCCCTCTGACTTTCCAGTAGGGAAGTAGGGCAGGATGGGTCTCCCTACTCTGGTGTCTGTATATCTTAATTCCCATATGCATGTAGTTAATAATTATATATATGTATATATATATATATATATTAACATTTGATTATAGAACTTTAAATTCTAGATTCTTTACCTTCCTCCCTCGTCACCCACCACCACTGGAAGGACAAGCAGTTCAATACATGTCGTACATCTGTAATTACACGAACATCTCCTCAGTGGACATATTGTGGGAGACTGATTATATGCCCCTCTTTCCTATCCCATCCCTCCCCCCAGTCAATTCTCTACCTGTCCCTGTCCCTTTACAGAATTCTGTACTTCCAGCAACCCTCCCCTCCCCACCCTGCCCTCCTCTTCATCATCCCACTTCTCATCCCCTTCCCCCCTACTCTCCTGGGTGGAAAGATACCCAGTTTAGAGTTGATGTCATTTCTTCCCTAAGCCAAATTCAATGAGGGTAAGGTTGACCCTTTCCCTTTTGCCTTCCTGTTCTTCCCCTCCATTGTAACAATTATCCCTTGCCTCTTCTATATGAGATGATTAACCCCATTCTGTCTCTCCCTGTCTCCTCTCATCCTAATTTTCTCCACCTCAGAATTTCACCTTTTAAAGTATTGTCCCTTCCTATTAAATTGACCCTTTGCCCTCTATGTACACATATATACACATACTCAGATATGTGTTCATACTCATATATAAACCATCCCAGATAGACATATGTATATGTATATGTATATATGGATTTGTATTCCCTTCACCTATCCTCAAACTGAGAAAAGTTTCATAAGTTACAATTATCGTTTTTCCATGTTGGGATGTAAATAGTTCAATTTTGATAAGTTCCTTATGATGTCTTTTCCATTTTTACCTTCTCATGCTTCTTGTATTTGAGTGTCAAATTTTCTTTTCAGTTCTGGTTTTTTCAGCAAGAATGTTTGAAAGTCCTCCACCTCACTGAATGACCATATTTTCCCCTGCAACATTATACTCATTTTTTCTACATAGGTGATTCTTGGTTGTAATCCTAGCTCCCTTGATCTCCGGAATATCATATTCCAGACCCTTTGATCACTCAATATAGAAACTGCCAGATCCTGGGTTCTCCTAATTGTGTTTCCACGATATTCAAATTACTTCCTCTTGGCAACCTGTAATATTTTCTCCTTGATCTGGGGACTCTGGAACCTGGCTATAACATTCCTAGGAGTTTCCTTTGGGGATATTTTCCAAGAGGTGATCAGTGAATTCTTTCAAGTTCCATTTTGCCCTCTGGTTCTAAAATATCAGGGCAATTTTCCTTGAGAATATCTTGAAGGATGCTTTCTAGGTTCTTTTTTTGATGATGGCTTTGAGGTAGTTCAGTAATGTTTTAATTGTGTCTCCTGGATCTATTTTCCAGGTCAGTGGTTTTTTCAAGGAGGTATTTCACGTTGCTTCTATTTTTTCATTTGTTTGGATCTGTTTAATGATATCTTGATTTCTCATAAAGTCATTTGCTTCTTCCATTTGCTCCACTCAAATTCTGAAGAAATTCTTCTCCTCAGTGAGTTTCTGAGATTCCTTTTCCATCTGGGAGATTTGACTATTTAAGGCATTCTTCTCCTCATTGGCTTTTTGGGTCTCTTTGCCATTTGAGTTAACCTATTTTTTAAGGTGTTATTTTCTTCAGTCAGGTTATTGACTCTCTTTTCATGATTTTCTTGCATCATTCTCATTTCTCTTCCCAATTTTTCCTCCACTTCTCTTATTTGGTTTTCAAAATCCTTCTTAAGCTGAACTATGGCTTTTAGGTAGTCTCCATGTTTCTTGGAAACTTTTGGTGGGGGAGTTCTGACTGTGTTGTCCTCCTCCCGTTCCATGCTTTGATCCTTTTTGTCCCCAAAAAGGATTCGAGAGTTCGGTTGCTGTTCTTACTTTGCTTCCTTTGCATGCTCATGTTGCCAGTGAATTACTTGACTTTTTAGCTCTGTGGAACTCTGCTTCCAGAGGGGAAAGCTCTTTCCCTAATCACTGGGGTTTTTGCAGCTGCTGGAGCTATTAGGAGCCTGCTGTAGCCCCCATCAGCTTTGGCTGACTTAAAACACACCCCAGGACCACCACCCAAGACCACGATCCAGATCCAGGCCACTCAACACAAGAGCACTTAGCCTCTGAACAATGACTTGACCACCCTTCAGTTTGTAGTCTGCGAGCTTCTGAAGCAACCACTTGGCTGTAGGGCCACCACTTCTGCTGCTTCCTTGCCCTGGAGGCAGTTTGGCCAGACTGCTTTTCTCCCCCAAATTTAGCTGAGTTCCACTGACCTTTCACTTAGTCCTTGTTTCTTATGGCTTGATAATTCTGGAAACTGCCACACCTGCCACTGATCCACTCTCCTGAAGCTCCAGCTGTGGCTCGTCCTGGCCACCCTGGGGCAAGCCACAGTTTCGGGCTGGGCTGGTTACAGCTCCCAAAGTGCTGTGATGAGACCTTCCCTCCAAGCTGCCTTCAGTGGGAGATGTGTTTTTCTGTATTTTTGTGTGTTTTGGACCCCAAAAATTTGCTTAGAGTCATATTTTATGGGTATTTGAGGTGGCTATGTGGGAGCTGCAGTGTTTTCCTGCTTCTGTGCTGCCATCTTGGCTCTACCCCTATTGATATTCTTCTTTAAAATAATAGGATATTTATGATAGCCTGTGATCTTCTCATGTTCCTTTACCACTTTGGGCAGGGAATGGATTTTGGTCTTATGTATTTGTGTTAGTTGTCTCATATTTTGGATATCAAAGACATCTTACTGGTTTTTGCCTCTTTTTTTTTTAACCAAATAGGAATCTTTCCTACTGTTTTTTTAAAAGTCTTTAGAAGTAGGGAGATTTACTTCATGAGTTATTTTTCTTTATCAGTTGTATTTACTTCCCTTTCTTGTATATCTGTTCTTTAGAGTATTTACAGTTCACTTTGGGTGTTTTGTTTTCTTCTGTTTTGTTTTATTTTAATAGGAATGCTTCAGATCCCCTCTTTTTATTGAACACACATCTCTTTCATTGATGTTTAAGGTTAGGAGATGTTATTTTGGGTTGCATCTTGAACTTGTTTGCTTTTCAGAATTTATTATTCCATTTCCGTTAACTTACTTCCTTTCTGCATTACAACTACATTTGTTCCTTTTGTGCAAAAATGTAGGTCATCAAAATTGTCCATTCTACCTTTTTCTTTTAAAATTTTTTTAGTTGTTTTTTCATTTTCGTATTTCCTGTCTTCTACTCGTTGGATGGGGGTGGAGGGAGGAATTTAAAATCAAAACCTTTTCAACAAATTCCCATACTGACCATGCCCAAAAATTGTGTTTCCTATATCTAGAGTCCACCTGTCTCTTCTCTGTCTGGAGAGATTGTTTCCTCCTCAGTCCCCTTAAATTACAGTTAGGTACCATGTCAGTCAGACTTCTACACTCTTTCAAAGTTGTTTGTCATTACATCATATATATTACACATATACATACATATATATGTATATATGTGTGTGTGTATATGTGTGTGTGTGTTTTCCCATTCTGTTTGCTTCATCTTGCATTATTTCCTTCAGGTTTTCTAGGTTTTTTAAAATTAAATTTTATAGCTTAATAATTTTCTATCAATATTACATATCATAATTTGCCTGGCCCTTCCCCAATAGACAGATATTCCCTCAGGTTCCAGTTCTTTGACCCAAGAAAATGAGTTGACAGGAAGTTTCCCTGCAGATACGGAGGGAGCTCTTTTGATTTTCTTCCGGTGTTGACCTAATAGTGGTATTACTGGGACCAAGGGTATCTCTGCATAGTTCTCTGACTTTACAAATTGTTGCCCATGAAACATTTGTCCTTTTCCTTTTTATCTGCTTTCCTAGTCCAATAAATGTGAACTCAGCTCTCCGTGATTGGGAGCATTTTTCTTTCTTATGGCTATTGGTAGCTTGGATTTCTTCCCTTGAGAACTACCTCTTCTAATCATTTTATCCATTGGGAGGCAAATCTTATTCCTCTATGTAAATCAGTTCATTGAAGCATTTTCTTAAGATGTGATTTCTACATTTAAGTCATATGCACATTCATTTGGAGCTTCCTTTGGTGCTGGTGTGAGATGTAGTACTATAAATCATTTCTGTGTGATGTCTGCCTCCTGATTGGGTGATGATGGAATGAAGGGGAATTAAGCCATATATACTATCAGATTTGAGCAGAGGAGTGTTAGGGTCTTAGATAGGCTTAAGTGGCTCTGAGAACCTTCCCTGATTCGAAAATACACTCTGCCCCCAAATAGGCTCAATGTGGAGGGAGCAGCCTGTGGTGGGAGGCTTTGTTTTTCGGGAATGCCTCTGCCTTGTTGCTTTGTAATTGGGCAGGGCATCAAGAGGGCTGTGACATTCTCTGATCTAGGAGAAGGAGATATATACACCCTTATGTGAGGTTTTGGTTTGGGGTGCACTTTGAGAAGAGTTGTGTGATTTGGCCAGGCCAGACTCTGGGAAGCCATTGAGCCCCCTGGCTTTGAAAAACCCAAATGTTGGTGCTTCCCTCTCTGGTAACTGAATAGGTATGGATGTGATGGTCAGATGGTAGGAATCCCATCTGCTGATCTGTTTCTTTGTCTACTTGTAACTTGTGTTTGTATTCCCTGAAGTTCAGGGTGCTGCCTGTTCCCCCTCAACTAGGTAAATGATATTTGTTTCATTGATTGAAGATTGTTAACCCATTTTGAGTTGTTTTCCTTTAGAAAAGCAAATCTAAGAACCTGTGCTAGCAGCCACCCTGGGTATGCTAGGGTGCTTGCTGATACAAAGGGAAATTTGTTTTGCTTAAGGATGCCTATTTGCTAGATGGCTTTTTTTTTTTAACTATGGCAAGGGGCAGAAGTGGAGAGGGAGGCTTAGGAGAGGGTTTCCAAAGGGAAGCAAAGAAGAAGGAGCTCATTTGAAGCATTTAAAAATACCTAGAAGAAAACAAAAGGAAGTCTAGAAAGACTAAGAGATGAGCAGGATGGCTTTAATAGTTACATGCAGAATTGACATCATATTTAAAACAAAGGCAAGCTGTACCTAATGTAGATCTGAAGTTTATGGTAGAATGCTCTTCTTCTGTTTTAGGTATATGGCTGTGCCCATTTCATTAGTTTGCTATTTACATTCACAGTAAAAAACAAGAGGGAAATCCCTTCTATCCTCCCCCAACACCTGGAGTTTTGAATGTAAATAGTAAATGTTCAACTAATATGTGTAAAAGAGCCTTTGGGGACGCCTTGTCATTGATGCATGGGTCACTTCCCCACCCTCTTCACATCCACTTTTTTAACAGGTGCTCTTCCCTCTTCTGGACTTCTTGGACTGATCCTTTCAGCTCCCAGTCTCCCACCATGCCCCACTGCCCCCCAGTAGTCACGGATAATCCTGCCTCCTTTGCTCTCTTCTTTGTGCTTCTGTTCTTAGAGCCTCCTTTTCTGCCCTGCCACTGGTGGACCACAAGTTCCTGGAGATCAAGGCCTGCATCTTTTTTCTACAGAATTATTTCCTCCACAGGAATGAGAGAGAGCTCATCCGCATGTACATTGGGCTTTTGATGAGAGTAGGAAGACCTCATTGATCTTTGGGTCTATAATATCATTATTTTCAGTTAACCCTCTACCAATGAAGATGATAAACCTAGGTAGTACAGTGAATACAATGCCAGGCCTGGAGTCAGGAAGATCTGAGTTCAAATCCATTCCCAGACACTTGCTAGCTGTGTGATCCTGGGCGAGTCACTTAACCTTGTTTGCCTCAGTTGCCTTTTGATTTATATCCCCTATATTTCTCACTGTATCCCTCCCCCAACCCCGCCATCACTGATTAAAAAAGAAGAAAAGAAGGTTCAGCAGAACAAGTCAATATATTGAAATCTAACATATGTAGCGGTCCACACCCTTGGCCTCTCAATTGTTAATTTAACACAAAATGGAATGATAACCTACACCATCATTACTTATACTCTCTGAACAGTTTCAGTCTATAAGTTTGGCTTCTTCCTTTTACTACATACTTCCACTTCAGTTCATTGGATGTACCAGAAGATAATCTGCTTTTCATTGAGCCTGTTGTTAAGAGCTAGTTATAAATGACGTAACTAGTCGCTCACCTACCTTTCATTTTAGTTTCCCCTTGGAATTATTCATCTCTCTAGTGCAAATGAATGTCTTCTTAAAAGGAAAAATCTTTGTGCAAGCCTTGCCCCTAATTCATAAGGCAAACTCTGCAACATTAAGATGGAAAAGACTTTATTGTAGCCCACCAAGGCAGCAGTACTGGAGTGCAGCCCAGGCTGATTTCAAACTTGAGCTGCTTTTATAGGCAGGAATAAATGAGTTCCATGTGACGGGAAGGCAGTCCTGATTGATACACATTTCCATGAGGAGACAGAAGTTAGGGCTGCCGAAGCTTTCCTAAACACCTGTCATTATGAGATGGGAGTGGTGAGCATACCCATTTCCATCACATACAAGCTATTTGCCATGTACTCGAAGTTTTTAAAAATGGAATCAGAATGACTCAGGGCAAGTGACTGATTTTAAACAGTCTTCTTCCTCATTGGGATAGTATTTAAAATTTAGTGTGAAGCAAAGAGAAAGACTTAACACATATTTCTTTCTTTCAGATTCACTTAGACAGGAAGCTACATATGAAACAAGAGATCCCACTCTGAAGTCTGCATGTGCCTGGACACATTGGAAGACTATTGAAGGATAAGCCCTACTGTTCCGAGTTTACAAAATTTAGTGAACAAGAGGTTGGGTTAGAGAAACAAGAAAACAACATGGAGAGACACTCCCAACAAGTGTTAGTTGCTCACCAAAGTACATTTAGGAAGGAGGATGTCATGGGATGTAATGCATTTGTGAGTCATAGGAGTCTGGCTCCAGTCTTTTTACCCCATTGGAAATTTTGCCCCAGAAAATGTTTACATAATTATAAAACATATGGAAAGGATCTAAGGCATATTTTATACAGAATTCATTGTAATACGGTCTTATGGAAGAAGCTTTGTAAATATAACAAATGCAGAAAACCCTTCCGTTTTCATTCAGACCTTATTAAATATCACAGACTAGGTGATAAAAGAAAGCTATATGACTATAATAAATGTGGAAAAGGCTTTGATAAAAAATCCGATCTTTCTGAACATCTGAGAATTCATGTGAAAAAATTTATAAATGTAAAGCATTTGAAAAAGCTTTTGGTTGTTGGCAAAATCTTAAGTAACACTGGAAAGTACAATGCTTGCTACCATGTAGTGAATGTGGGAAAGTCTTTAGCCTGAGGGGAATCCTAATTAGGCATCAGAGAACTCATGCAGGAGAGAAACCCTTTTGATGTACCAAATGTGAGAAAGCTTTCAGTCAGAAAGGACACCTTATCAGCCATCACAGAACTCATACTGGAGTGAAATGTTTCAAATGTAGCGAGTGTGGTCAATCCCTCCGTGACAAGAGAAGCCTCTTTAGACATCAGAGCACTCACATTCAAGTTGAGTCCATTAGTTGTGGTGTATGTGGGAAAAATTTTAGGAGGAAAGGACACCTGATTAGATATCAGAGAATTCATAGTGATATCAAGTCTCTTAAATGTAATGATTGCGGGAAAATTTTCATAGGGAAGAACTACCTAATTAGACATCAGAGAATTCATATGGGACTGAAACCATTTGAATGTAATGAATTTGGAAAAAATTTCAGTCTGAAGGCACACTTTATTTGACATCAAAGAACTCATACAGGAGTAAAACCATTTGAATGTAATTAATGTGGAAAAACTTTCATTTTCCAGGAATACCTTTTTAGGCATCAGAAAATTCATGCAGAAGTGAAAGCATTGAGTGTAATAAATGCGGGAAAGCCTTCAGCCATAAGCAAAACCTAATTAGCCATCAGAGCATTCATAGTGGAGTGAAGCCCTTTCCTTGCAAAGACTGTGGAAAAGCCTTTGGCCTGGGGATCAGCTTACTAGTCATCAGAGAACCCATAGTGGAGTAAAACCCTTTCCATGCAATGAATGTGGGACAGCCTTCAGGGAGAAACAAACCCTTATTAGACATCCGAGAAGACACACTCGAGTGAAGCCATTTGATTGTAATGAATGTGGAAAAACCTTCAGTATGAACCATGCACTTACTTCACATCTGAGAATTCATACTGGAGCAAGACCATTTAAATGTAACGAATGTGGAAAAACCTTTGCTTGGAAGGAAGTCCTTGTTAGACATCAGCAAATTCTTAGTGGAGTGAAGCCTTTTCAGTGCAGTGATTGTGGGAAATCTTTTTGTCAGAAGAGACATCTTAAAAGTCATCAGAGCACTGATACTGAAGTGAAACTTGTTAAATGTAGTGAGTGGGGGAAAGCCTTCAGCCAGAATCATCGCCTTGTTAGACATCAGAGAATTCATTCTGGAGTGAAACCCTTTGAGTGTAGTGAATGTGGGAAAGCCTTCACTCAGAAAAATTACCTTAAAAAACATCAGGGAATTCACAGTGGAGTGAACCCCTTTGAATGTAATAAATGTAGGAAAGCTTTTAGGCTGAAGGCATACCTGAAAATTCATCAGAGAACTCATATACTGGAGTGAAGCCATTTTAATGAATTAACGGGGAAAAAAAGCATTTCTCAAGCATTTTCTTCATTTCCTGATCTCTTTATTAAGCAACTGAACCTGAGATTCTGAGACTTCAACTAGGAAGCTTGCCGCAGTTTATGCATTTTGTTTATGTCAACCAATTTTCCTTATTGAGGTCATCCTTATTTAAATGGGGTTTAAGCATCTGTATGATGGTAGACTATGAGAAATGATATAAGCCAAAGGGCCAGTATTTTTGACCCTTGTGAATCCATGATTTCTTACCTGGAAACCAGTTTCTTGGACAAATGAGCAGACGCTGTAGTTTAGAGTGTTGAGGGGAATACCTAAGTGCCCCCTCCATCGTAGCAAGGAACCAATATCTTCATGGTGCTCAGACCATTTAAATTTAAATTTAAATTAGACATTCCGAATCAGGAACTCCAAATGTTAAAGAGTTATCAAAGCATAAATTATTATGAGAAAATTATTTCTCTGTATATAATGTGATTGCTAATGTCCATTCTGACCAAGGAATTGATGTAGAGAACAGACTATTTCTGATGGTACTGTCTTGGGCAGGAATCAGCCTTAGGGAAACTTGACCTCTGGTTTTTCTTTTGGGGTCCCTATGACCTAAGTATGAGACTTAGAGGAGTCAGCTTATGCATTTTTTTTTCCTTGGTGTGAGCATGCAATAATACCTAAACTTGGTGTAGGCTTTTTATGTTATGTCACTGTCTGGGTGGTGGCCACCCTAAACCATACTCTCTTGCAATAGAGCAGGCCTGCACAACCTGCAGCCCATGGACACACCATGGGAAAACAGCCTCTACATTTTTAACAGGCCACCTAAAGTCTAGGCGATGTAGATCTGACCCTATTTTTAGGCAGTGAACTTTCCTGCCTGAAAGACTAGTGATGGAGAACCCTAAGGTACAGATGCTATGGGATAAACTAAGGATTGGGACAGTGAGCTTGTTCACATGCAAGATCATTGGCACAAGATTTCTAGTGATGCCGACCATCAGGTCCAGCTTTCTACACATGGAAGAGACAGAGCAGGGGACACCAGGCATTGTGATGCAGAGGGGGTTCAGATTTGGCTACTGATGTGACCTTGAATGAGTCACTTGGCCTCTCACTGATTCAGTTCGTCACCTGTAAGAAAGGAGAGGTTTGAATTATGGAGCCTTCTAGACATGAAAACAGCAGCAGCACATGAGCCCTCTTGTGTTTCATTTTCACTCTCTGCTTCTCTGTATCCACCTTATAAAGTCCTCCTACAATAGCTCATCATGGTCTGGTGTTGACATGGCTCAAGGCCAGGACTACTTAACATTCTGTGTCATGGGTCACTTTGACAGTCTGGTGATGCCTACTGAGTCATCAGAACAATATCTTTTAAAACATAGGATACATAGAAATGCAAAGGATGCCAGTTACATTAGAGTACAGTCATTAAGGCGATTTTTAAAAACAGCCTTAGGTTAAGGAACCTTGTTTAGGTCTATGCCAGTTGAGTGTTACCTATGGAAGGTTCTACCATGGTAGAAAGTGTTTGACAGGAGTCCAAGAAACAGCCCTCATCATTTTTCTGAACTGAAATTCATCACCAGTTCAGCTAACCAACTGATGAATTACTTTGCCTTGGGAATAAATAAACAAGAAAGAAAAAAGGATTGTCCTGCAGTCGTGCGACAGTGTGTGCCACTAGTCTTGCAGGTATTAGAACATACGTGAATATTATTCTAGCTTATTAGTGCTTTTGATGTAAAATCTTTGTCCAGTGACCAGTGAATAGATTATAACTAGTGGAACCAAATCTTTCTAAACAAAACTAAGTAAGTTCTTTGTCCATGAGAACATATGAAACAAAAAAAAAAGAGGGGATAACTCTCAGTCCTAAGGCTCCTTCCCACACGAATACGTGCTAAAGTTCCTGCAAAGTTGATACCATACGAAATAACCAGCATTTATATAGATTGTCATCTAAGGTTTTGCAGACAGCTTTATAAATATCATCCCATGTGATCCTCACAACACTTAATGTTAATTCAGCTGCTAGAAATCGAGTGAATGTGTAAATGGAGAAATAGGATCAGATCAATCTCGACATTCCCTCCTGAAGCAGTGGGCATTCATAAGTTTTCTCTGAAGGATCAAGGAATGGACATGAAAGCAAGGAACATGATGGCATGTTGAATTTTGTCAATTTGTATTGTGCTCATAATGTTTTTCCCCCCTTTGGGCTTTACATCTCTAACATGTCCCAAGGTATTTTCCTCCTATTATGTAAGGAGCCAACTCTTAAAATAAAAAAACTTTATTTTACCTTAAATTTCAGAATAAAGATTTTCTATGAAACTAATCTCCACTGGATACCACTTGCTTTTTCCCAAAAAATAAACATACAATAAACTCTACATGTTCCTTTTTAAACTCCTGCTTAAGGCATCTAGTTGGTGCAGTTGGTAGAACACTGGCCCTAGAGTTAGGAGGACCTAAGCTCAAATCCAGCCTTAGACGCTAGCTGTGTGACTGTGGGCAAGTCACTTAACCCCAATTGCCTCAAGTCAACCCCAACTGCTTCAAAAAAAAAGCCAACTCGCTTGTCATTCAGTGCGTTCCTCTGTTTTTTCTGTGTATCCATATGACCTCTGTCACTGTTTGGTGCCACACTGTTGTAAGCCTGCCTCTGTTTCATATGAGGTTTAGCTGACACTCTACTCACTTCTTCTTCCATGGTTATGTACTTTTATATACTTTTTGTATACTATTTATATATTTGAATTCTCATTCAAGTTGCACATTCCACCCCATTCCTCTTTTTTGCACTGGTATGTTCCTTTTGGGCCTAACTAATCTTTCCACCAAGCCATCCCCATAACCTTTATTTTTTTTTAACTTGGAAAAACTCACTCAATACACTTTGAAGATAATAAGGATGATTTTTATTTTTAGGAGGAGCTGCTAAGTCTCAAGTGATCCTGATATAATTCATTGGTACTTGAAATGCTTCGTTCAAAGAGCTTTCCATTATTTGTATTTTCTTTGATGTGGAACTCTGGGACTTTTATTTTGGGGAATCCTCTCAGGAAGTGATCAGTGGATTCTTTCTGTTTACATTGCCTCTTGGTTCTAATAAATATTGGCTGACAATGCAGATCAAAGCATACCAAGGTGCAGACTGGGGAGAAGCCCACAAAGAATTCTTAAAAGATCTAGATAGATTTTCTTAAAAGCAAAAAATTATTTAAAAAATCAAATAGGAATAGTAGAGGAAAAACTGACAAGCAACCCCATGGATGCTATCCATGGGATCACAAAGAGGCAAGACTGAACAACTTAACAACTTATGGAAAAATTGGGGAAAGAAATGAGAACAATGCAAGAAAATCATGAAAAGAGAATTAACAGCTTGGCATGTGTATGCATGCCTGCATGGTCCCACACGCGTGCACACGCCGGCGCACACATACACACACACACATACACACACAGGTTCTATCAAAAACTAAGAACAAGCACTATCTGTAATGGGGATAATCTAGAAGCCTTCCCAGTAAGATCAGGGATGGAGCAATGATGTCCATCATCACCATTATTATTCAATATTGTACTCGAAATGCTGGCAATAACAATAAGACAAGAAAAAAGGGACCTGAAAGAATAATCATAGGTAATGAGGAAACCAAGCCATTACTTTTTGCAGATGATATGATGGAGTACTTAAGAGAACCCCTGGAGAGTAAATTAGAAAATGGTCAAAACAGGGGGCGGAGCCAAGATGGCGGCATAGCAGCAGCAACATATCACAGCTCTCCCATAGCCACCCCAAAATAACCATAAAATAGGACTCTAAACCAATCGTAGAACTCCAAAACACACACACAGATACTTCCCACTAAAGTCAGCTCGGCTACGAGGAACCATATCAGCACTGCGAACCGAAACCAGCCTGGCCTGAAGCCGCGGCTGTGCCCCGGGAGCAGCTGGTCAGGAGGAGCAGGGGAGCCTCAGGTGAGCGGATTATCGGCAGCTGCGAGCAGCATTAATAATTAGCTAAGTGGGAATTGCGAAAGGGGGAGAAAAGCAGTCTGGCCGAAAGGACTCCAGAGCGGAAAAGCGAAAGGCAGAGGTTTTGCACCCGCCTCCGCGTTGCAGCTTCCCGCCCGCAGCCTGCAGACAGCAGGGGGACTAAGTGACTGTTCTCAGGCCTGTGCTCTCGCATTGAGCAGCCTGGATCTGGATCGTTGTCTTGGGCCTTGATCTTGGAGTCTTCATTATCCAGTCAGCCAGAAGTAAGTAGGAAGAGTCCCAGCATTTTCCTGACAGCTACAGCAGCCGGGCGGACCCCAGCAATTTGGGACAGAGCTTTCCTTTCTGGAAGCAGAGCCCCACAGAGAAGTAAAAAAAAAAATTCACGGTCTGAACAAACATGAGTAAGAATAAGCATAAGAAGCAAAGTAAGAACAGCTCCCAAACCCTAGATTCCTTCTTTGGGGAAAAGAAAGATCATGGCAGAGAGAGGGAGGAGGAGAGCACAGCCAGAGCACCCCCACCAGGG
>CM053587.1:352878694-352888805 GCA_028646515.1 Pseudochirops corinnae
TTTGGAGCATTTATTAGTGACTACAAAGGGAAAAGTGCTGGTCTCCTGTGTCCCAGACAGAGGGTCAACTTGCTGCTTGGTTTCTTGTAAAAGGTCAGTATATTGTGTTAAGAGAACCAGGAGGTTGCCAGGTTGCTCCTGAAGCTGTCTCTTGCCAGTTCTAGGTCGCTTGAGGTCCCAGATCAGACGTGTGTTGAAGTATCACAGGTGGGGAAGTAATCCCACATGACGTACTCTAGTCTGTCCCTGGAAATGAATTTTGTCTGCCAAATCTCTGAAAGCTGCTCATCCAGCTTTTTCTACACCCCTTCCTCTTTGGGCTGGATCAAGTAGTTAGGACATTCTTCTCTATGATAAGCCTAAGTTTGTGGCTCCGAACTATATGTGTTAGGGCACATTTGTCCTTCTTCTTCCTTTACATAGTCCCAAATTCCAGCCCAGATGGTGGGAAAGGAAGAAAGCGAACAAACATTTCTATTCAACTGCTGTTCACCAGCTCTCTTGCTAAATGCTTTCTTTACAATATAATGTCATTAGGGGATATTATGATCCCGATTTGGCATTTGAGAAAACTGAAGCAAACTGAGTGATTTAGGAGTACACAGCTAGTAACTGTCTGAGTCTGGATTTAAACCTTGGCATTCCTGGCTCCTGGACCATGGGTCTTTCCTCTGTACTACCAGACACTTCTAATTTCTAGATAATGGAATCTATGCAATGAGTCCCTTGTCCTACAAACAAGGTGCACCATGACAAATTTTTCTTTTTATCCCAATTTGGCTCCATAATGTTCTCCTCATCCTTCCCCACAGTTCCCAAACTAAATGCTATGGAAACCTTGCTTCAGGAATCCTGGGAACCGTCCTGTACTCCTTAATTGGAAGACCCTGACAGTGACAGGAATAACATACTGGCCCCATATCAGAATTTGGAATAACTGAGGTTCATTGAACTCCTGAGCAGGAGAATCTCACTAGAAGAGGCAAAGGCTCCCTGTTGAATTCCAAGGTTTTTATAGTTGAGGGAGTGAATAGTAGGGGAGGTGACAGAGCCAAAGCAGGTTCGGCAGAGTCTCATTTTCAGGAGCTCAAGCTGATCTGGTCCATTTTAGTTTGGGTTACTACCTTTAGAAGCTTTTATGGGAGAATAAGCTAGATCTGTGCTATCATGATGGAATGATTGTCAAAATGCAGTAGCTTTACATGCACACTCTTTCCCCTAAAGAGACCTAAATGACAAAGTTTTCTCCATTCTCATCCCTGGTTCCCCATGACAAGGCCTGCCAGTTCCCAGAAAAGGTCTGATCTCTCATTTTGAGCCAAGGGAAGCCACATGGCTGCTGGAGCAAAAAGACCTGAAGAGCTGCTATCCAGGTGAGTCAGGTGAAAACAGATATATGAAAACTGTGATGGCAAGAGTCTCCTAGACGTGGGTCTGAAGCAAATGCTAGATTTGGGGACAAGAAGGCCTGATTTGGAAATATTTTTGAGACACTTTTTAAGCAGTGGGATCCTAGACAAGTCACTGGACAACTAAACCTCATTTTCCCCATCTGTAAAAAGAGGGATTTGGACATCAGGGCCTTTTGATGCCCTTCCAGTGATATATCTGTGATCCTAGAAAAAGTCATTGTTTGGAATTTGGGGGTAGGAACTCTTCTGAAAGAGGGAAAGGGGTTAGGATTTCCAATATGGGCTCTTTCTTAGACTTTCTTCAAATCAATGAGAATTTATTAAGCTCCTGTGTGCCAGACTTTCTGATCCACACCAGGGATATAAAGAGATACAGCGAATATCCCCTGCTTTCTGGGAGCTCACAGACTAGGGAAGCAGACAACATGCTAATAACAATGTAGTAACCTGTTTTGTCCTCGACAAATCTGAGGTCACTGAGAGAGTGAAATCCCTAAGACTAAGGAGGACTACAAAGGCTAATTGTGAAGGTGAGCTCTAGCTGTGGCCTCAGGCCAGCCAGCACAAGCATTCTAGGCATGGGGAGGGCACAGAATGCAAACCGAGTTGGGAGGTGGAGTGTCCTCTTCACAGGACAAAGTGCAGGACTGCACCACTGACATGGTGTACATTTGGTGGGATAATAAGATGAAAGAACATTAAAAAAGGAGGAGGGGGGTAAATGATGAAGTGGTACATGATTAAGAGCCCTAGAGAGGATTTACATTTGATCCTTTTTTAGGGAATCAGTCATGTTGTTGTTCAGTCATTTCAGTCATTTTTGGCTCTCCTTGATCCCATCTGGGTTTATTTTTGGCAAAGATCCTGGATGGGTTTTCCATTTCCTTTTCTTCATCATTTCACTGATGAGGAACCTGAGGCCAACAAGCCTAAGTGACTTACTGAGGGTGACAGAGTAAGTAAGTTTGTGAGGCTGGATTTGAACTTAAGCCTTCCTAATCATTACTCTATCCTCTCTACTTCTTAGGTGCCCAAAGGGAGTCAGTTAGTGAGGTCTCAAAGGATAGCCTTGCTACAGGGAGATTATATAGCCCAAATGTGTTGTGGATCCAGACAGCTTGCCACATTGACGGATGCTTCTTTCCACTTGAACACTTAGAGGCCATCATGGGATTAGTAGTTGGCCTCTTTTTAATATCATTCTGTGTCAGGTAATAGCAAGACCCAAAGAGAAGGGAAGAAGTTACCATGGTATAATAATATAAATTTTCTTAATGGCAAAAAAAAGTTTGATAGAGAAAGGGTCTCTAGTATGATGGACAGAGCATGCCCACTTGCAGAGTAGGAATTGTAGTCTCAGCTACTCAGATGCTGTTCAGTTCACTCAGGCATTCTAAGGTCCTGGCATGACTTGTGAATATAATAAGAATGCTGATCCAGCTGTTGTCACTGGAATTTGTGAGGATCCAGTGTCATTGTCTTTGACAGTCTTTGTAAATCAACTTATCCTGCAGATGTAACCTAATGGCATTTTAAAGTGATTGATACTGACCATTGAACTTTGATGAATTTTCTCTTTTTCTTGGGAAGTAGGATGTAGATCAGTTAGTTTACCTTATCTCAAACGAGTAAAGGGATTATATTTACATAAATGTATATATGTTTCTCTTCATATGTATTTTATTATTTGTTTCTGGCAGAAGGAGAGATTATACCTGAAATGCAAGAGACTGCTGAAAAGCCAATCATTTCTGTGAATGAAAATCATGAGGAAACTTTCATGAGTCATGGTCCCTGTGAGGTCACAAGGAGAAAAAATCGTGTTTTATTTCTCAACGTCCATATAGGAGAGAAACCATATGATTGTCACCATTATGGGAAGGATTTGACTCAACAGTCATCCATTATTAGTCATGAAAAAATTCAGTATGAAGATAAAACACATGGGTATCATGAATGTGGTGAAGAATTTAGTGAATGCTCATCCTCCCTTATGCATCAGAGAATTCACAGTGGAGAAAAACCTCATGAATGGAATCAGTATGGATAGCCTTTCAACCAAAGTCCCCATTCAGGAGTACATGAGATAGTCCATACTGAACAGACACCTTATGAATGTAATCAACGTGGAAAGGCTTTCAGACAGATTTGTACACTTGCTGAACATCAGAGAATCCACACTGTAGAGAAACCTTATGAATGTAATCAGTGTGGAAAGGCTTTCAATTATAAATACAGTCTTATTGCACATCTGAGAATTCATACTGGAGAGAAACCTTATGAATGTAATCAGTGTAGAAAGACTTTCACAGATAGTTCAAGTCTTGCTAAACATCAGAGAATCCACACTGGAGAGAAACCTTATGAATGTAATGAGTGTGGAAGGGCTTTTAAAGTGAGCTCAAGTCTTCCTAAACAGCAGAGAATCCACACTGGAGAGAAACCGTATGAATGTCATCAGTGTTGAAAGGTTTTTACAGAGAGCTCAAGTCTTGCTAAACATCAGGGAATCCACACTTGAGAGAAACCTTATGAATGTAATCAATGTGGAAAGGCTTTCATAAGGAAATATACACTCGTTCAACATCAGAGAATCCACAGTGGAGTGAAAATTTATGAATGTAATTAGTGTGGAAAGGGTTTCAGAGAAAGTTCAACTCTTGCTCAGCATTGGAGAATCCACACTGCAGAGAAAATTTATGAATGTAATCAGTGTGGAAAAGCTTTCATACTGAAATATATACTTCCTCAACATCAGAGGATCCACACAGGAGAGAAACCTTATGAATGCAATCAGTGTGGAAAGGCTTTTACAGAGAGCTCAAGTCTTGCTAGACATCAGAGAATGCACACTGGAGAGAAACCTTATGAATGTAATCAGTGTGGAAAGGCTTTTTTATTGAACTCAAGTCTTGCTAGACATCAGAGAATCCACACTGGAGAGAAACTTATGAATGTAATCAGTGTGAAAGGCTTTCATACTGAAATATATACTTGCTCAACATCAGAGGATCCACACTGGAGAGAAACTTATGAATGTAATCAGTGTGGAAAATCTTTTGCACATAAAGCAAGTCTTACTGAACATCACTTAATCTACAACGGAGAGAAACCTCATGAGTATCTGCAATGTGATAAAACTTTTTATGTCCACCGGCTCCTTCCTAAAAAAATCTGATGAAGGAAGTGTCCCGGACACAAAATTTCTGGTCAATTGTTTCATTAATTAGGGCTAGTGAATACTCAATAAAACAATGATCATTCAGCTCTATATTGTGAACTAGGGGGAATCCTGGAGGGGTCTCAGCACTTATGTGCCTTCACATGGGTTGATGTTGCCATCAGGTACATTTGAGCTCTAATGCTTGAACATGATTGAGAAAGAAGATTACAATGAGAGGGGGGCTGATCTTAAATCAGGGCTGGGAGACTTGGTTCCTCCCTGAGTTTCCACAGAGGAGACTCATCTCTTCCTAAAGCAGCCCTGGGCACCAGGGTCCAGACACAGCAGGGAGCCGCTTCCCTCTAAGCTGGGGGTTGTAAAGTCCCTTGGCCAGAATCCCCCAGACCGACATCCCTTCCCTGGATGGGCGGCTCTCCCTCCTCCCCTTGTCCGAGGCTCTTAGCTGTCCTGGGTGGGCCCCCTAGCATTCCTGGATGCAGGCACAGGAGCCGCCCGGAGCCCGGGTTGCCACCTCCCATTCAGGGTACCCATGCCTTGGCTCAGGGAGTATCCGGGGTCTATCCCAGAACAACCTCATAGAGGCTGGACTGCGGGGCGCCTTCTCAGAGCTCCCCAGTGTTCCTCCATGGGAGAGCTCTTCCAGAGCTCATGTGTGGCTATACCTAATGTGAGAAGGCGCTCCCTGCAGCAAAGCTTCTGGCGGACACACTTCTTTTAGGATCCCCAGAATCCCCCCGCTCTCCACGGAGCCTGTGATGTTCCCGGCCCTGCAGGAAGCTGAGCCTTCCAGCTCAGGCCTGGGACCTTGGGAATTCTGCTTCCCCACCCAGCAACATTAGGGTCATAGCGACCTTGTCTGGAAGGGCATTGGAGTATTCCGCACACGTGACTTCCTTACTCGGCCGTATGCATTCCAGGAGAACTCAACCTGAGTCCGTCCCCTGCCCCTCCCTCCCTTCTCTCTATTCTTGGCCCCGCCCTCATGTTCAGTGGGGAAACCCCAGGCTCTTCAAGATTAAAGTCCAGACCCCGCCTTGGCCGCAGCCAATTGGGATCTAAAGGGAACCCTACATTGGCCTCAGCCCTCCCATCCAGCCCTGTAGCTGTTCTTGCCAGGACTACAATTCCAGAAGGCCAGTCCTCGTAACAAGAAGTGTTCCTCCCTAGGTACTCAAAGAGGGCTGCTCTCCTGGGCCTTCTGCCTGCGTGCAGGGAGGCTCCAAGGAGCCGCTATGGCTTTTGGTCCCCTTCCTGTTGAGGTTTCCCTTTCAATCCCCCTACCCTGGGGATGGGGGCGGGTTTAGGCGAGCTTTGGGGACGCGGCGTGTGGAGGTGTGTCTCTGCTCCAGGTGAGCTCAAGGGTCCCAGTGCAGGGATGGGGGAGGGGCGAGACCCGTGAGGCTGGGGGAGGGCCGAGGCCTAGGAGTCCCCGGACCCCTGTACAGCCCCCCTGCACTTGCAGGTCCCTGGGGAGTGGCCCCCTAGGCCCACCTCGCGCTGGCGGCTCCTCCCGCCCCCATGCGTGTCCAGGCGCCCCGGGGACCCCTCTCCAGGCTCACCACTGTCCCCGAGACCCAGCACCACACCCCCAGCCTGCCCTCCAGTCCCAGATCTTCTTTGCGGGAGCCCAGCTCCACGTGAGATGGACCTGATCCCCCCGAGGATCGTCCCGACCTTCGTGTTTCCTGGGCTTCTTCCCTTCCAGATCGTAGCCCTGGCTCCCCTAGAGGGTCCCAGAGGCCTCCCACGCTCCTGGTCCTGTCCTCCATTCTGTTCTGCAGACACTGGTTCAGGATCCTGCAGCCCCCGCAAAGGGGCCTTATTACCTCCTTCCCTCCCCCTGCTCTGGGGCATCCAGAGGTGCCCTCTTCAGTGCAGGAGGCCTCTGCTCGGGTGCTCGTCCTTCTTCCCTGGCTTTCACAGATCGAAGAATTGCCAAAACGTTCTCGGCAAAATTCTTTCTTCGGCTTTGCAGAATCATCGTTCTTGTCCTCCCTTCTCTCTCTCGACTCACGATATCTCTGGTCACAGCTACCTCAGCATCAACAAAACTTCTTGTTCTAAGTGCAGCAATGTCAGCGTCTACATCTGTCTTTATAGTAGGCCTTTTCTTGGCCATAATTTTAGCTTTTATTGTAGCAATTTTTTTTCATAGACATAGCCTCAGATAAGGACCTAATCTGTGCTGTCTGCACAATCCCTTCTTTGTGACCCTCCAGGCGAGCAGCCAATCTCTCTTTATCAAGACGCACACACTCTTCATCCTCTCTGCCTGGTTTCTCAGCCTCTGCTAATATATCTCCTGCTGCTCTGTTTCCTTGCCTGGATCGTGGCAGGCCTATCTCAAGGAGGGCACTTCCTGTGATACTTGCACGTGTTGATGTTTTGCTACTTAGATATGCTAGTAGATGTTTTGTATCGGGTATTCAATCCATAGGGATGTTTGCAGTTGCCGCAGGCCGGACATATGCAGGAGGAGAGAGATGGACGTTATTCAGCAGGAACAAGATAGAATCCAAAGTGTAGTACTCTTTGGGTTGGCTTTCCTTTCCAGTCTCCCAAATCCCATAGTTGGTCTGGACGTTCTTGGGGCAGGAGAACTCGCCGAAGATCATCTCATCCCCCTTCACAACGATCTCCTTCTTTTGGATGTTACACTGGCTCAGGACGTCTACCATCTGCCTCCCCATCTCTCTGTGCCTTTCGTAGGACATCATTCCTCCAGGTGGCACCCTGAGAAGGGTGAAAACTCTTGCCTCTTGACTGGGAGGAGGAGGAGGCAGTCTTTGCTGGATGAGTCGGAGGGTTAGTGAAGTTCAGTTGGGTTTTCCTTTCCTCAGTCTCCTCAGTGACTGCCCCCATCATTTCTTTGCTCTCGAATTTAGTCAGAATGCCTGGACTCTCAGATGGTGGTCCAGGAATTAACTCTGTCTCCTGTTCCAACTCATCAAACCTCGGTATACACCTCTTCATCACCCCAGATGGCTCCTTACATATCTGTGAGTCATCACCAAACCCTTCCTTCAGCTCCCATTTTCACCTCCTGGCAGTTTGAGACTCAGATTGCTTGGAGCTGTGGTCCCATTTCACTCCCTCAAGCAGTTGGCCAATCAACTGGCGGGTAGAATCATTACGAAAAGGCTTCAAGTGATCAGCTTTTGTTTTCTTATCCATGCCCTTTCTTACACCATTTAATGCTTCTCAAACCACTGTGGGATGTGAGAAAACCAACATCCTTTTTCCTGTCTTCCCTATCTTTGGCTTCAGCTCATCCAGCTGTCTCTTGGACAAGTCCATTGTGTGGAAGAAAAAGAAGGCAGTGAAACACTGTGGGAGTCTCAACACAACACAACACAACAGGGAGTCCCTGCCACCAACTTTTTGGTTGCTTTAACTACAGTATAGTCCTTTCTGGGTCCACAGAAAATAATCAAGAAAGTGAGGCCAGTGGTCTCTTTGGGAGCAAAAATACCTAATCAGGAAGGAAGCTCCTCGGACTCTTTTATATCTGCCTGCCTAATGATCAATTACTGGTACCTCCTCTGGCTAGGTAATAGCTGTCCTTATTGGTGGCTATTTAAGGAGGATCTGGGCTGGGAGTTCACACCACCTCCTGCAAGGGGCAGGGACATAAACTGACATTCAAGTAGCCTCTAGCAATGAGGTTAGTGACACCATTCCATTCAATATTTCTCTAGCTAAGTTTTTTCTTTGTAATCCAGGTCCCCCCAAACTTTGATGGGAGCAGGGATGCCTGGGTCACTGCTAGTAGCGTGGACTAACTGAGATTGACATCTGTGGATGGGAAATGCCAGGCCTTGGAAGGGGCTGCAGTGGGATGGCATTCCTTAGCTAGAATGGGCTCTTCACCTAACAGAGGAGATGGCCCTTTGAATCCAGAAGGGAATATTATAAATTATCATTAATAATCAAATGATTCAACATTAAAGTTAATTTTCCTCAATGGGACAAGACAAACCCTGAAGGAGTTGCACTAGTTCCATAAGCCAAGGCATTTCTGGATAATGAGAGAGATGAAGGAAAGAATGTTCTATAACATTTCTGGGGAGAGAGGTGTGAACCTTTGAAAGGGACACACCATTGAGATGGGCCTAATGTGTTCTCCTTCCATGAGATCAGCTAGAGTGTTGCAGAATGTTGCAAATGATGTCCATGTCTATTTTATTTTCTCCTGATCTGCAACTGTATTTGATCAGTTTGTGAGCTCCGTCTCCTACCTGTGTCTGATCTCAGGACCCTGCAGGCCATAGGAGGAGACTTTTCTCCTGGAGGCCAATAAAAAGGCCAGGGTGGAGTACAGTTTCCTAGAAGTACCAACTGGGACTTCCTTGTCTTCAACAGGGTGAAAAGAAATCAGTCTTCTCAGTTTCTTTCCCTGCCCCTACCTTTGCCCAATTTAGATAGGAGTTACATCCCATGACAAGAAAAAGACTCACTTAATTTACCGCAGTACAGACTGAGTAAGGCATCATTATTATTTATACTCTTGTTTCTGCAAATCAAACACTCAACAAAATATTAGATCCCAGTTGGGCCACCTAGACCCCTCCTTCCTGGGTTCCACCTATGAATGTGATTCATTAATTGTCTCATTTTCCCTAGTTCTGAATCTAGCTCCTCCCCTTTTGAATTTCCTTCATTTCTGAACTTTCCCATTCTAACCAGGTAGGAAACTAGCTCTTCTGACTTCTACATCTCTGTCATTTGTAACCTTTCCCTTTCTAGCTATGTGAGAATCACTTGGTTGTATGTACCCACTGGGTTCTGTCTTCAGCCTTGGCCTGATCTAAAGGCACTGAGGGCCACAGCAGGAGGTCCTTTCTTGGGGACCAATAAAGGTATACTGTGGACTATGGTTGCCTAGAAATGCAAGCTGTGTCAATGGACTTCTTCGTCCTAAAGAGAGTGAAAAAGGGGGCGTAGCCAAGATGGCGGCATAGCAGCAGCAACATATCACAGCTCTCACATAGCCACCCCAAAATACCCATAAAATATGACTCTAAACCAATCCTAGAACTCCAAAATGCACATAAGGATACTTCCCACTAAAGTCAGCTCGGCTACAAGGAACCATATCAGCACTGCGAACCAAAAACCAGCCTGGCTTGAAGCCAGGGCTGTGCCCCAGGGGCGGCTGGGCGGGAGAAGCAGAGAAAGCTCTCTGGTGATTGAATTAGCGACAGCTGTGCGTGGGGATTGCAAAAGGGGGAGATAAGCAGTCCGGCCGAAAGGTCTCCAGAGCGGAAAAGCAAAAGGCAGAGGTTATGCACCCACCTCTGCGTTGTACCTTCCACCCGCGGCCTGCAGACAGCAGGGGGACTGAGCGATTGTTTTCAGGCCAGTGCTCTCGTGTTGAGCGGCCTGGATCCGGATTGTTATCTTGGGCCTCGGTATTGGAGTTTTCATTATCCAGTCAGCTGGAAGTCTACGGCAGCTGGGAGGACCCCAGCGATTTGGGACAGAGCTTTCCCTTCTGGAAGCAGAGCCCCATAGA
>CM053587.1:352889305-352948650 GCA_028646515.1 Pseudochirops corinnae
CCCCCCTGGGGGGGGGGGGGCAAGGGAGGGGAGAAAATCTGAAACTCAAGTGATTGTGGAACTGAATCTTGTAAATTAAAAATAAATGAGTAAATAAAAAAAATTAAAAAAAAAAGAATAAACCCATCAAAGAAAAAATCAGATAAATAAACAATAATTCCATTAAAGAGAATGACAACAATGAGGGAAGATAACAAGATTTATGGCATCCAGCCAAAGCAGTATTTCAGGGAAAATACATATCAAAACAATTGCATCAGACATAGAAAGAGCAAATAAATGACCTGGGCATGCCACTAAAGGGACTAGAAAAAGAAAAAAAGGGATTTTTGTCTTTATGGGAAGGAGAGCACAAGGCAGAGATTTTTATGGTGGGGGTTGGGGGGAGTGTCACACTTTAAGTTATGGGAAGGAAGGTGAAAATTAAAAGTAGAGGACGTAGGAGAGACAGGAAAAAGGATGTACAGGAAACATAAAACCAATGATTAGGAGTAGAATCTTACAGGGAAAGTATATGTTGATATATTCATGTATGTACATATATACGTAGGTGTGTATATATCAACATCTATACAAAAATATAACCAATGATTAATTGTTGCCCGGAGGAGGAGGAGGAAAAAAATGGCAAAAATGAACAAAGTAAAAAGTGCACAGCAGAGAACAAAGGAAATGCTAGAAGGAAGCAAAGATGGACAGCTCCCAACTTAAGGTGCAGTATTTAATATGTAGGCTTTCTGGAAATGGAAAGGTATTCTGTATATTCTGAATCTTCTCCCACATTCTGCTGTGCACATGGCATGTTTTTTTTACTCTCTTATTTCATATTTCAGTTTGTATCGTGTTTCTTTTTCTTATCTCATTACGTATTTAAGTTTTCATATTTGTCTAAAAGAAAAAAAACAAACTTGGGAAGACCTATGGGAACTGATGCAAAGTGAAGGAAACAGAACCTGGAGAACAATGACCACAGTAACAGTGATATTGTAAAGAAAAATTTGTGGGAGGACTGTTTAATCTTTGTATCCTCAGCACTTAGCAAACCACCAGGCACATAGTGGGTGCCTAAAAATGTTTATAGATTGATGCATGAATGCTTCTTGAATGAACAGATCGGTCCCCAGCTCCAGAGAGCTTGAGGCTTTGTCTTCTTTTCTGCACTCCAAGCTCTAAGAATATCAGCTCTAGTCAAGGAAGGAATCCCTTGCTGATCAGCCCCTCAGTGTGCTGCCCCCTGGACACACATAACCGACTCCTTTTTATTCTCTTTGTCCTGAATTTTGCCTCTATCAGGATGAAAGCCTCAGTGAAGCATTTACAAGATCTTTGCATTTTCTCAAACAGGAACTTCTCACTGTTTTTCATTTTCAAGCAAAATGATCCCAGTGAAATAGGTAACAGCTGACACTGTAACCACACTTCCAGCTTGATTCCTAATCCCACAGCCTCCAGAGCAAAGCAAAAATTCATTGTCTACGAGCCCCTATGCACATCCCTCCAGAAATCACTGTTTAAAATTAAGACCATAGCTTGTCTTATGCTGTGGTTTCCCCAGAACCCCAAATGAGAAGAACTAGAAGCATAATACCAACAGAAGCAATGTTAGTTTTAACATATGAAACCAAATTCCCTATCTAATAACACCAAGTCAGCTGATTATTTTAATCTGAAATACCTTTGATATAAAACCCCACATATATTTTGAGCCTCCCTCTAGACTGATTAGATTCAGAGAGTACAGCAGGGTAATTCACATCTGGTTACACCTGATTCTTGTTCTCACGACTCCTAAACACATCACCTTCAATGTCCCATTTTAAGTGTATTTTGCATTAAGGGCAGACCTACTCACAGACTGTCAGACATCCTAAGTATCCTCCTGGGAGAGCACATCTGACTTTAAAGAAGCCCACTCTCTAATTGAGATTAGGAGAAACGTGATGACCAACTGGCTACATATTTTTTTTTTGAACAACCTCTACTTTGCATCTAAACTCCATTTAGCTGTAAATCTTTGGGAATCTGAAATCTTCAGGTTTCCTCTTCTTTGTTCAATCCTCAGTGCTAGGAAAGTGCCACATCTGTCCTCTAATAAGAAATCAGGTAGTGGAGGCATGGGGAAGGAGGAGCTCTCAGAGAGGGCCAGGCTCGTGGGTGGGGGCCCAGGTGGAATCAGAGTCCTGGGGTGGAGGTTGGGGGCCTGGGAGGGGTCTAGGGCAGGAGAGGGCTCATGCCATTGGCCCAGGCATTCCAGGTGAGGGAGGGCAGGGCTTAGGGAAGAGAGGCAGTCTGGGCCCTGAGCTCCAGCCCTGGGTGTGATTGGAAGAATAGGCCCATCCTGGGGCCTTAGGGACTGGGCAGAGGCTGGCAGGAGCCTCCCCCAGGGGGCTGGCTGAAACCCTGAACTTTGGATGAGAGTGCTTTGTCGTCTTCCCTTGCAAGCAAAGTACTCCTGCATTCTTCCCTGTGTTGTGCTCAAAGAAGGGAGTGAGACCCAAAGTGCAAATTTCGGAAGTGGATTTGATTTAGTGCGCGAAGTTTGGGACTACATCTTACCTTGTCCAAATCAAACAGGCTTTAGGAACGGCAGACCACTGGTGTGTAAGGGCTCCCCTGACTCTTAATCCGTAAGCAGGGGGTATCAGCAGGGATTGGCTAGTGCACATTTGAAGTTTCAAGCCTGGGGGAACCTTGAGGGGGCCCTCCAGCCAGGTACCGTAAGGAAACAGGAAGATGTCTGCCTAGGACAGAATGAGGGAAGGGGAAGAGATCAGGGGAGGCTGGTGAGGCCAAGCGCAACACCTGGAGCTGTGATCCCTCTGCCTTTTCTTGAGCTGAGATCCTTTTGCCTTCCCTGGAGCTGAGATCCCCTGCCTTCTGGAAGTAGCTGTCAGTGCAGGTCCCAAGCAGATCTGAGCTAGTCCCGCATCCACACCCACAGCTCCGGACTTCTACTCTATCCACTGGGTCTCATTCTCCTCATCTGACCACGTGGTGAGTGTCCCCTGGGTTTAGCTGGTACCCTGCTGCCCTCCCAGGCCAGGCTGTTGGAGGAGCTTCCCTCCACTAGCTCTTGGAAGATTCCCAGTTACTTTCCAGACTTCCAGGGACATCCTCCTCGGGTTCATCACTGAGTCACTCTTTCCCAAAATTCAGACCTTAACCACAGGGACCTTGCAGTCTAGTCTCCCTGCCCCCAGGCTCCTGCCTGGCCCCCCTCCCCTGGAACCACAGCTCCTGGGCTGCTTCCCTAACAGATCCCAGGAACCAGCTTCCTGTGTCTGGTCTCCCTTGAGGCATTCCAAGCGTAAGCTCCCCCAGAGGGGCCCAGGAGTCATCCCCAGCTCCCAGTTAGACCCCAGGACACTGTCCTCCTGCTTTCCCAGGCTCAGTGTCCCCGTGGAGCCCTTATGTTCCTGCAATATCCCTGAGCCCCCTGTGAGAAGCTGGGTTAGAATATCTTCCTTCCAGCCCCTACTTGTGCTTGCCTTCCCCAGACCTCCTGCTCCCCTGCTCCTTCTTATTTCACAGCCTTCAGGCCCTCTGGCAGGGGCTGAATCCCAGAATGGATCGGGTCTCCCAGCCTCAGGCTTCCCGTGGTCATTCGATGGTGGCTCTAACCCAGAGCCCTCTTCTCCCCAACCTCACTGAGCTCCCTCCTGCCTGGATAAAGCAGTGAGTCCGTTTTCTAGGTTTTGTGTGTGTGTGTGTGTGTGTGTGTGTGTGTGTGAATTGGGGAGGCAGGGAGGGCAGAGGACCAGCTTCAGGGAGATCTCTGGGTCTAGAGCCATTGAGTCTCTGACCAGTCTCATCCCATCTGGGATCCCAAACGCCTTCTGCCTCTTCTTTTTCTGAAGGAGAAGGTGGCCCTGCCAGGGCCTGACCCTTTGTTAATCCCTTTATAGACCTGCCTTCCTGCCTAGAAAAAAAGAGCAAGACTGTGCCCTTCTAGCATCCTTCTCTCTCCCCAGCTCAGCGTGCAGAGGACCTAGGCTTGACTCCAGCAAGGAGCTTGGAGCCAGAGGGAATGGACCCTGGGAGCCCCAGACCCCAGCCCAGGTGAGTGCACTGTGCTGAGACTGGACCAACATCAGCCAAAGAGGCCATTTCCATAGACCTAGAGGATTGTCTGTGAGGCCAGCAATTCCCTCTCTCAGGATTGTTTCTTTACAAAAATAGGGAAGAAATTGAAAACAGTAGTAACAACACTGCCCTGCTCTCTCCTTCTGTGTTTTGAATTGATTTGAGCCACTTTGGTGTCATTCCCCCATCCCCATTGCTGCCCTACTGTGTGTTTTTATTAAGGTTCCCCTCATGACCCCTGAGGCACAAGGATGACCACTTTACTGATTCCTCTGTCCTGTGGAGGGTCTTCTCTTTGCTCTCTGTATCCACGACTAGCATCCCTCCCCCTCATCCATAGAACTGCTCCCTGTTCCACTTTCGCTCTTTGGCCAAGCCCTTCCTGCCAGACCTTGAAGGCAGGATGCTCTGCTGGTCCCCCAGGGTCTGAGCTGCACAAACACTTTGTCTGTAGCACACTGACCCCTCCTGTCTTGTAGCTGGTTTTGTCTCAAGGGCACACTGAGAGGGCACTCAGGGTTGAAAGGAGGAAATATGCCCTGCATTAAGGAGATTCAGGATTCACAGGAATGGAAAACTTGGCACTTCACAAGATCCAATACAGTTTATTTAGAATATAGACAAGTGGGAAGGAAGACAGAGATAACAGAGTAAACTCTTGGAAATAGTAAAATAAGATCTACTATGATTTTTATATACATATATATATATATATATATATATACACATATGTGATTGTGGATATATATGTATATGTGTATAAATATATAAACATACATAGCCATGATCATCACTGATGCAGAAAAGCATGAACACCTGACGTCCCCTCAGGGTCCTCCTTGGGAGGGGCAGGGCTCCAACTGCATAGCAGAACATATCTATACATACTTACAATCATCACCAATGGGGGGAAGCACCAACACCTGACCACACAAGCTAGAGAATCCCGGGTACAGCCATCAGGGTTCCCCTCAGGAGGGTCCCAGGCAGGACGTCTCCTCCATGGATGAGATTCCAATTTGGGGTCTGAATCTTACAGTTTAAGTAGTGCTGAGAACAAAGAAGGCATACTACCAGGTGTTTTTTTTAGCAAGCATCATATCCTGTGTGAGTCTGGGGAGGGAAGCCATTCCCTCCAAGGTCCCCCCCAAGAACAATGTTTCCTTGGAATGGCTAATTCCAGGAGTTGGGCAGTTAACCATATCTCTTCTCAAGCTCCTGGCCAGGGTCGCCGGAGAAGAGCAGCTCTCATGTTCCCTGGATTTTCTGTTCCAAAACAACTCAGGGTAATAGAAAGGTCCTATTGAGTTGGTCCTTGGTTTGTATAATCTTATTCCTTACAGAGGAGCTTAACTTGCCCCTTCACCTTGTTAGAGACGACTTAGGAAAATGGCTGAAATTGGGGAACATTTCAAAGTCCTGGGGGTTTTCCTTTCCAATACGGGAATGGGGGCGAAAGAAGGAGACACTCAGTTCTTGTCAAGGAGAAACCAGGCTCAAAGGCAAAGACAAAATGGGATGACTTACCTTCTCCTCCAAATCCACTTCTGACCATCTTCACAGCAGCCCTGTATGGGAGGAGTTGTTAGAATCTTTATTTCACAGTTCAAGAAACTGAGGCAAACAGAGGTTCAGTGACTTACCAGGGTCACACAACTCATAAGTGTGTGAGGCTGGATTTGAACTCAGACCTTCGTGATCTTGTTCCATTTCCCAGCTCCCCCAGCATTGTCTTGGTGTGCCTGTCTTCCCACAACCCCTGCAACACTGACTGCTGCCTTTTTTTGTCATTTTTGTCACTTTTGTAGAGTATGAGATAAAGCATGTTTTGGAGCATTTTTTCCTATTGATGAGTATATTTGGCAGTTCTTTTGAGAATTCTTTGTTCATATCCTTTGACCATTTATCTATTGGGGAACAGTTATCTGTTGTTTTTTTTTTTTAAATTATTTAAGTCAGATCTGACTCTTGGTGATGTTCCTTGGGATTTTCTTGGCACAGATATTAGACCAGTTTGCCGTTTCCTTCCCCAAGAACTGAGGCAAACAGGTTTAAGTGACTTCCACAGGGTCAGGTTGCTAATAAGTGTCCAAAGTTGAGCAAAACTCAGGTCCTCCTTGCTCTTGACTTGGTGCTGTATATACTGGCAACCTATCTGACCCTGAATATTAGTCTTTTTAAAAATAATATTTCATTTTTCCTGAATGAGATATACAACCTTTTTAACATTCATTTTTTCCCTCTAAATTTTGAATTTCCAGGTCTCGACCTCCCTCCTTCCTCTTGCGCCTCCCACAGTGTGTAAACAATCAGAAATTGAATATATCTGCAGTCATGTAAAGTATTTCCATATTCGTCATTTTGTGAAGAAAAAAACAACTTGAACCAGAAGGAAAGAAAGTGAAAAATAGCAGTTGTTCATATTCAGTTCTTTCTATGGAGGGGGATAGCATTTTTTTATCCTGAGTCCTTTGAGATAGTCTCAGATCATGGTACTGTGAGAATAGCTAAGTTATTCACTGTTATTCAAATTATCATGTTGCTTTCACTGTGTATAATGTTCTCCTGGTTCTGTTCCCTTCACTCTGCATCAGTTTATGTAAGTCTTTTTAGGTGCATCTGAAGTCATCCTGTTTGTCATTTCTTATAGCACAATTACCTTTCATTGCAATCATATACCATAATTGTAAAGACATCCCCATTAGTGCGCATCTCCTCTGTTTCCAGTTCTTTGCCACCACAAAAAGAGCTATTCTGAATACCCTTCTATAAACTGGTCCTTTGCTCTTTCAAAAAAAATATATTTGGGATACTGACTTAGATGTGTTACTGTTAGGTAAGAGAGTATGTACAGTTTTATAGCCCTTTCAGCATACTTCTAAAATGCTCTCCAGAATTGTTGGATCAGTTGACAACTCCACCAAAAGTGTATTAGTGTCTCAGTTTTCCTGCTTCCTTCCAGTATTTATCATTTTACTTCTCTGATTAATTAGTCAATTTAATAGGTGTGAGGTGGTACCTCACAGTTGTTTTAATTGGTATTTTTCCAATCAGTATGAATTTAGAGCATATTTTAGCACTATAATTAGCTTTGACTTATTTTCACCTTGTACCTACCTGTTCCCATCCTTTCAGCATTTATCGTTTGGGTCTTGACTTGTATTCTGATAACTTTGACTCTGTTCTCTATATAGTTGAGAAATGAGGCCTTTATCAGAGATCTTGCTGTAATTTTTTTTCAGTTGTCTGCTTTCCTTCTAATATTGGCTGCATTGATTTTGTTTCTGCAAAAAACTTTTAAATTTAATTGAATACAGTCAAAATAATCCAATTTATATTTTATAATGCATGTTATCTCTTCTTTGGTGGTAAGTTCTTTCCTTCTCCATAGATCTGACAGGTAAAGAATTGCTTGCTCCCTCAATTTGCTTATGGTACCACCTATTAAGTCTAAATCATGTAGCCATTTTGACCTTAGCTGATGATGTTAGATGTTGGTTTATACCTAGGTCCTGCCATAGTGTTTTCTAGTTTTTCTAATTGTTTTTGTCCCAAAAGGTTAGGGATTGGTGTAGCCCTCAATGCATAGATAGTTCAGTAAGCACTGTCATTTCATTTGATTGACTCAGCCCACCCATGGGCATTTCTAACTTTTCACTTCTTTAGATCTGACTTCGTTTCTGAGAAAATGCTTTGTAATGATGTTCTTATAATTCCTGGATTTGTCTTCGAAGATAGACTCCCAGGTATTTTCTATTGTCCAGTTTCTTTAAATGGAATTTCTCCTTCTGTGTTTTGTTTCTGATTTTTTTTGTTGATATACAGAAATGTCGATGACTTATATGGGTTTATTTTACATCTTGTAACTTGGCTAAAATTCTCAATTATTTTAAGGAGTTTTTTTTTATTCTTGAGGATTCTCTAAGTATAGGATTATATCTGTAAATGGTGAGAGGTTTGTTTTCTCATTGCTTATTCTAATTCCTTCCATTTCTTCTTTTCCCCTCTCATTGCTCTAGCTAGGATTTCTAGTACAACAGTGCGTAATAGTGGTGGAACTGGGCAACCTTGCTCCACCCATGATCTTCTTGGGAAGTTTTATAAGTTATCCCCATTAGAGATAATGCTTATTGACAATTGTATATAACTCTTATTTATTGCAATATAAAAAGTTCTATTTTTTTCCCCATGCTCTGTAGTTCTGTTAAGAGGAATGGGCTTTGTATTTTGCCAGTGACTTTTTCTGCATCTGTTGAGATAATCATATGATTTCTTTGAGTTATGTTGTTCATGTGGTCCGTTTTGCTGATGTTTTTCCTAACAGTGAAGCAATCCTCCATTTCTGGTATAAAACTCATGTGGTCATAGGGTACAATTCTTGTGATTTTTATTGCTGTTATCTCCTTGCTGGTATTGAATTTTAAAATGTTCTATCAATATTGAAGGGCATTTTGTTTGTATTTTCCTTCTCTGATGTTATGCTTCCTGGCTTAGGTCTCAGCAACATATTTGTTTAATAGAAGGAATCGATCTTTGTCTTCTTTTTTCCAAATAGTTCATGTAGCCTTAAAATTGATTGTTTTTTGAGTGTTTGGCAAAATTCTCTTGGAATCCATCTAGTCCTAGAGATTTTTTCTTAGGAAATCCACTGATGTCTTTTTACTTTCATTTTCAGGACACTGGGTTATATGAATATTTTATTTCCACTTTGGCTAATCTGGGCAATCAGTATTTTTTTAAATAGTCATTCATTTCAGATTGATTATCAGATTTCTTGGCATGTATACGGGCAAATTAGATCCCATTGATTGTTAATTTTTTTTTCATTCCTTTCATTTCTGATAGTAGGAATTCGTTTTTCTTTTCTTATTCAAAAATCACTTTAACCAATGGTTCATGTATTTTGTTCGTTTTTTTTTTTCATAAAACCAGCTGCTAGTTTTATTTTTATTTCAATAGTTTTCTTCGCTTTAATTTTGCAAATCTCCTTTTTGGTTTTCAGAATTTCAATTTTGGTGTTAAATTGGGAGTTTTACAATTGTTCTTTTTCTTGTCTTTTCAAAATCCTGTCCTATTTATTGACCTATTCTTTCTCCACTTGATTGATGTAACTGTTTGGATATACAACTTTTCCCCCAAGGACTGCTTTCTCTGCATCCCATAAATGTTGCTATGCTGCCTCCTTGTCATCACCTTAAAGGAATTATTGTTTCTTTGATTTCTTCTTTGATACATTTATTATTTTAGATTAGAAGAATTTTTACTCAATCCTTTCACTGCCCTTTATTGAATGTAATTTTTATTTTATTATGATCTGAGTGTGATCCATTTTATATTTCTGCTCCTCTGCATTTCATTGCAAGGTCTTGATACTCAAAACAAAGGGCAATTTTTTTCTGAATACTATGTACTGCTGAGAAAAATAATTTATCCCATTGTTCAAAGGCCCAACCATCGAAGTTTTCTTAAATTTATTAATGCCCTTAACTTCTTCCTTGGTTATTTTTGACCATCACGCTATCCTCTCTACTTCTTAGCTGCCCAAAGGGAGTCAGTTAGCGAGGTGTCAAAGGATAGCCTTGCTACAGCGAGATTATATAGCCAAAATGTGCTATGGATCCAGACAGCCTGGCTCTATGATTTCCCCTCTCTACATTTAGCAGCATTTCAGCAGTAGCAAAAGTTGCTGCCTTACTTAGAATTAATCCAAGAGTAAGATTGGCATAAATCATGAACCTGTGCCCCTCCCCTTATTTCTGAGACTCCAGCTTTGGCCCGTTCTTGAAGAATCATAGACTAGATTCTTTGATGTGACAGGTATTCTTAGTTTGAGTAAATGGGAGGTAAAAATTCCCAGGTGTCCCATAGCATGTGATGTTTCTGGAGCAAGAAAGAATTCTCTGTGATCTTTACCCTAGGTCTGTCAGGTCCCAGCACAATTCGAACATCACAAAGGTCACTCACTACAGGGGTCATAATGTAAGAGCCAGAAACAGAATTGGGGACACAACATACATTTGTCAACTGAGAGACTAGAATACTGGGATTGTGGTATAGGCTGAGGACTGGTGTCTGCTCCAGCTCCAGTCAGTCATTCAATATGCATGGATTAAGCAACTCCAGCTTTATACACACTCAACTCAGTTTTTGGAAGGGAAAAGTCTGTCTCTGCTACCAAGGAGCTTCCAATCTGGCACATCAACATGGAGATGGTTTGAGAAGAAGCAACAGATTGGGAATATTGGTCTTAGCTGATTCACAGAAAAGAGGGTGTTTGGAAAAAAACAGAAATCAAGTTCAATGGGACAAATAGGAATTCAAGGAATGAGGCTAACAAGAAGGATGAGAACACAGACACACTTGAGAGATATTGGGGGTTTGGCTTCAGAGCACTTAATTAAATTAAGAGAGTGAAAAAGCAAATCACATGAACATTTTCGGTTTCCTGTGCATATAAAGGTTCTGTTTGCACTACTTTGTTGTCCATTATGTATACAATACTATTATGTGTATCAGTGTACATACCTAAATTCAAAAATGCTTTATTGGTATAAAAATCTAACCATCATCTGAGCCTTCCTGGAGCCGTAATCTTGTTGTTTGTGGAAGCTCTTGCCCAGAGGTGATGGCCGTTGACTGATTAGCCTGGTGGTTGCTCAAGGTTGGGGAAGACTGGCAGTTTCTTAAAACAAGGTGATGGTGAAGCTTGCCACACTGATCGGTGCTTCTTTCTGCTTGAACACTTAGAAATCATCATGAGATTAGTAATTGGCCTCTTTTCGATATCATTGTGTGTCAGGGAATAGCAAGACCCAAAGATAAGAGGGGAGAATGTCAACATGCTATAATAATATAAATTTTCTTAATAACAAAAGAAAGTTTGATGGAGAAAGGCCTTCTAATATCATGAACAGAGCATTCCCACTTGCAGAGTTCCAATTGTAGTCTCAGCTACTCAGATGTTGGTCAAGTTCACTCAGGCATTCTGAGCTCCTGGCCTGACTTGTGAATATAATGAGAATGCTATTCCAGTTGTTCTCACTGGTGTTTATGAGGATCCAGTGTCATTGTCTCTGGCGGTCTTTGTAAATCAAGTTATCCTGCAGATGTAAACTAATGGGATTTTAAAATGGTTGATTCTGTTCATTGAACTTTGAAGTATTTTCTCTTTCCCTGGGGAAGTAGGATGTAGATCAGTTAGTTTACCTTATCCCAAAGGAGTAAAGGGTTTACATTCATATATGTGTGTACATGTTTCTTTTTATACATATTTTATTATTTGTTTCTGGCAGAAGGAGAGAATAGACCTGAAATGTAAGAGACTGCTGAAAAGCCCATCATTTTTGTAAATTAAAATCATGAGAAAACTTTTATGAGTCATGATCCCTGTGTGGTCACTAGGAGAGAAATCTGTGCTTTATTTCTCAGAGTCCAGATAGCAGAGAAACCATATGATTGTCACCATTATGGGAAGGACTTGAGTCAACAGTTATCCATTATTAGCCATGAAAAAATTCAGTCTGGAGAGAAAACACATGAGTATCATGATTGTGATGAAGCATTTAGTGAATGCTCGTCCTTCCTCATCCATCAGAGACTTGAGAGTGGAGAGAAACCTTATGAATGTAATTAGTGTGGAAAGGCTTTCAAACAACATCCCTGCTCAGTTGTACATGAGAAAGGCCATAATGAACAGACACCCTGTGAATGTAATCAACATGGAAAGGCTTTCAGAAAGAATCGTACACTGGCTGAACGTCAGAGAATCCACACTGGAGAGAAACCTCATAAGTATCTGCAATGTGATCAAAGTTTTTATATCCACCGTGTCCTTCCCAAGGAAATCTTAGGAAGGAAGTGTCCCGGACACAATTTCTGGTCAATGGTTTCATTAATTAGGGGGGAATGCCGGAGGGGCCACAGCACTTAAATGCATTCCCTTGGGTGGATGCTGGCATCAGGTACACGTGGGCTCTAATGCTTGAACGTGGTTGAGAATGAACATTACAGTGAGAGGGGGGCTGATCTTAACCCAGGGCTGGGGGACTTGACTCCTCCCTTAGTCTCCACAGAGGAGACTCATCTCTTCCCCAAAGAGCCCTGGGCACCAGGATCCAGACGCAGCAGGGAGCCGCTTCCCTCTAAGCTGGGGATTGTAAAGCCCCAGTCAGGCCCCCAGACTGACATCCCTTCCCGGGTGGGCGGCTCTCAACTGTCCTCGGTGGGCCCCCTAGCACTCCTGGATACAGGTACAGGAGCCTGTCCCAGGCCAGCTGGCCACTTCCCCTACAGGGTCCCCGCCTGTGCTCAGGAAGGACCCCCGGGGTCCTCCCCACAAAAACCTCAGAGAGACGCATTCCCTTGGAGAGCTCTTCCAGAGCTCGAGGGTGGTTATGCCTAGGGTGGGAAGGCGCCCCCTGCAGCGCAGGTTCTGACGGACACACTTCTTTCACGATCCCCAGAATTCCCCGCTCCCCATGTGCCCTGTGATGTGCCAGGCCCCGCAAGCTCCTCACTTGCAGGGAGTGGAGCCTGCCAGCTCAGGCCTGGAGCCTGGGGATTCTGCTTCCCTACCCAGCAACATAAGTGTCATCGCAACCTTGTCCCCGGAAAGGCATTGGAGCATTCCTGCCACGTGACTTCCTTACTGGGCCATCTCGCCTCCAGGAGAGCTCACCCTCGGCCCCGCCCCTGCCCCCCCCCTCTCCATCATGGGCCCCGCCCTCATATTAACTAGGGAAACCACAGGCTCCTCAGGGTTAAAGTCCGGACCCTGCCTTGGGCGCAGCCAATAGGGATCTAAAGGGGACCCCACGTGGGCCTGAGCCCGCCATCCAACGCTGTAGACGGTCCAGCTCGGACTACAATTCCCAGAAGGCCAATCCTCGCAACGCGAAATGTTCCTCCGCTGGAACTCAAGGAGCATCGTGCCCCGGGGCCTTGTGCCTGACCGCGGGGAGGCTCAGAGTACCTGCTATGGCTTCTGATCCCCTTCTTCTTGAGGTTTCCCTTTGGGTCCCCCTGCTTTGGGGCTGTGGGAGGGGTCAGGTGAGCTCTAGGGGAGTGGGGTGAGGGTGGAGGTGTGTTCCTGCTTCAGGGGCGCTGCAGAGCAGGGGGAGGGCCGAGGCTCATGAGGCTGGGGGTGGGGCGAGGACCAGCATACCGCCCCCTAGACCTACAGCTCCCCGGGAGGCTCCTCCGCAGACCCGCTTCCTGCTGGCGGATCCTTCCCTGCAGCCCCGCCTCCCGCTGGGGGCTGTGCCCCCAAAGCCCCACCTCCCTCTGGCAGCTCCTCCCGCCCCCATGCGTGTCCAGTCGCCCCGGGGTCCCCTCTCCAGGCTCACCACTGTCCCCGAGACCCAGCACCCCGCCGCCAGCCTCCGCTCCGTCCCAGATCTTCTCTGCGGGAGATGGACCTGACCCCCGCGAGGATCGTCCCGACCCTCGTGGTCCCCGGGCTACTTCCCTACCAGATCGCAGCCCTGGCTCCCCCAGACGGTCCCAGGGGCTTCCCACGCTCCTGGTCCTCCCCCCTCCCCAATCTGTTCTGCAGACACTGGCTCAGGATCCAGGAGCCCCCTCAACGGGGACCTTGTTAACCTCTTCCCTCCCCCTGCTCTGGGGCATCCCGAGGTGCCCTCTTCAGTGCAGGAGGCCTCTGCTCCGGTGCTTGTCCTTCTTCCCTGGCTTTCACAGATTGAAGAATTGCCAAAACGTTCTCTGCAACATTCTTTCCTCCGCTTTCCAGAATCATAGTTCTCGTCCTCCCTTCTCTGTCGACTCACGGTATTTCTCGTCACAGCTACCTCAGCATCAACAAAACTTCTTGGTTTAAGTACAGCAGTGTCAGCATCTACATCCGTCTTGATAGTAGACCTTTTCTTGGCCCTAAATTAACTTCGCTTTCGGCAAATTTTCCCACGGATATAGCCTTTGCTGCCTGCACAATCCCTTCTTTGTGATCCTCCAAGCGAGCAGCCAATCACTCTTTATCAAGACGCACACACTCTTCATCCTCTATGCCTGGTTTCTTTGCCTCCGCTAATATTTCTCCTGCTGCTCTGTTTCCTTGCCTGGATCATGGCAGGACGATATCAACGGGGCACTACCTGCGATACTTACACATGGTGATGTTTCGCTACTTAGATATGCTAGTACATGTTTTCTATCAGGTCTTCAATCCATAGGGATGTTTGCAGTTGCTGCACGCTGGACATATGCAGGAGGAGAGAGATGGACGTTATTCAGCAGGAACAAGATAGAATCCAAAGTGTAGTATTCTTTGGGTTGGCTTTCCTTTCCAGTCTCTCAAATCCCATAGTTGGTCTGGACGTTCTTGGGCTAGGAGAACTCGCCGAAGATCATCTCATCCCCCTTCACAATGATCTCCTTCTTTTGGATGTTACACTGGCGAAGGGCGCTTAGCACATCTACCATCTCCCCCCTCCCCCCGTCTCTCTGTGCCTTTCCAATGGCATCATTCCTCCGGGTGGCAGCCTGAGAAGGGGGAAAACTTGTCATTTAGCAGCCCTTCTGATTGGGAGGGGTCAGAGGTTAGTGAAGTTCAGTTGGGTTTTCCTTTCTTCAGTCTCCTCAGTGACTGCCCCCATCATTTATTTGCTCTGGAATTTAGTCAGCATGCCTGGACTCTGAGATGGTGGTCCAGGAATTAACTCTGCCTCCTGTTCCAACTCATCAAACCTCGGTATACACCTCTTCATCACCCCAGATGGCTCCTTACATATCTGTGAGTCATCACCAAACACTTCCTTCAGCTTCCCTTATCGACTCCTGGCACTTGGAGACTCAGATTGCTTGGAGCTGTGGTCCCATTGCGCTACCTCCAGCAGTTGGTCAATGAACTGGAGGGTAGAATCATTAGGAAAAGGCTTCAAGTGATCAGCTGTTGTCTTATTATCCATGCCCTTTCCTACACAATTTGGGACCACTCTGGGATCTGAGAAAACCAACATCCTTTTCCCTGTCTTCCCTATCAATGGCTTCAGCTCATCCAGCTCTCTCTTGGGCAAGGCCATTGTGTAAGTCAGTGAAACCCCATGGGATATTCAACACAGGACCTCACTAAACTTCAGTCTCTGCCACCACATTTTTGGTTGCCTTAGCTACAGTATAGTCCCTTCCGGGTCCACAGAAAATAATCAAGAAAATGAATCCAGGGGTCTCTTTGGGAGCAAAGATACCCAATCAGGAAGGAAGCTCCTCAGACTCTTTTATATCTGCCTGCCTAATGACCAATTACTGGTACCTCCCTTGGCCAGGGAACAGCCCTCCTTTTTGGTGGCTATTTAAAGAGGAGCTGGGCTGGGAGTTCATACCTCCTCCAGAAAGGGGCAAGGACAGACACTCAAATTCAAGTAGCCTCTAGCAATGGGGCTAGGGATTCAGGATTCCATTCAGGATTTCTCTGGCTACGTTTTTTTCTTTGTAAGCCAGGTCCCCCAAACGTTGAAGGGAGCAAGGATGCCTGTGTCACTGCTGTTAGTGTGGAGTAACTCAGATTGACAGCTGTGGATATGCCAGGCCTTGGGAGGGGCTGGAGTGGGATGGCATTCCTTAGCTAGAAGGGCCTCTTCAGCTAGCAGACGAGATGGCCCTTTGAATCCAGAAGAGAATATTATAAATTATCATTAATAATCAAATTATACAACTTTAAAGTTAATTTTCCATAATTGAACAGGACAAATCCTGAAGGAGTTCCACTAGTTCCATAAGCCAGGGTATTTCTGGATGATGAGAGAGATGAAGTAAGGCTGTTCTATAACATTTCTGGGGAGAGAGGTGTGAACCTGTGAAAGGGACACACCCTTGAGATGGGTCTAATGTATTCTCCTTCCCTGAGATCAGCTACAGTGTTGCAGAATGTTGCAAGTGATGTCCATGTCTATTTCCCTTTTTTCATAATCAGCAACTGTATTTGATCAGTTTGTGAGCTCTGGCTTCTGCTTGGGTCTGATCTCAGAACCCTGCAAGGACAGAGGAGGAGGCTTTTCACCTGAGGCCAATAAAAAGGCCAGCGTGGAATACAGTTTCCTAGAAGTACCAACTGGGACTTCCTGGTCTTCATCAGGGTGAAAAGAAATCAGTCTTCTCAGTTTCTTTCCCTGCCCCTACCTTTGCTCAATTCAGATAGGAGTTAC
Source organism: Pseudochirops corinnae (assembly GCA_028646515.1). Lineage (NCBI taxonomy): Eukaryota > Metazoa > Chordata > Mammalia > Diprotodontia > Pseudocheiridae > Pseudochirops > Pseudochirops corinnae. The sequence goes on from CM053587.1 coordinate 352,905,547, forward strand.
ATCCCATGACAAGAAAAAGACTCACTAGATTCCCCACAGTACAGACTAAGGCATCATTATTATTTATACTCCTGTTTCTCCAAAGTCACTCAACAACATATTAGATCCCAGTTGGGCCACCTAGACCCCTCCTTCCTGGGTTCCACCTATGAATCTGCTTCATTAACTGTCTCATTTTCATTAGTTGTGAATCTAGCTCCTCCTCTTCTGAATTTCTTTCATTTCTGAACTTTCCCATTCTGACTAGGTAGGAAATTAGCTCTTCCGACTTCTACATCTCTGTCATTTGTAACCTTTCCCTTTCTAGCTATGTGAAAATCACCTGGTTGTCTAGGAACCCACTGTGTTCTGTCTTCAGCCTTGGCCTGATCTAGGGACACTGGGGCCATAGCAGGAGATTCTTTCCTGGGGATCAATAAAAGACTAGTGTGGACTATGGCTGCCTAGAAATGCAAGCTGTGTCAATGGGATTCTTCATCCTAAACAGAGTGAATAGAAATTAGTCTTCTCCCCTTTTCCCCTGCCCTAATCTTCTTCCAGGTTTCAACTGGAATAAAAGCCCATAACTGGAAATAAAATCACCACATCTGCCTTGTGTCTACAATGCAAACTGATTAAGACATTGGGGCACTCTTTTTTTTTTTTCTTTCAAGTTAAACACCCAACAAAACATAAGATTCCATTTGGGCTTCCCAGTCGTCTCTTTCCTCACTTCCACCTTTGATTCCCTGATTTATAAACAATCTCCTTCTTGTTAGGTATGATCCTTGCTCTTCCACTTGTGAATCTCTCCAAATTGTAACCTTTCTCTTTCTAACTAGGTAGGAAGCTATCTTTTCCCTTGTGTTCTCCTAGCTCTCAGGTTTAAGTGTTAAATAACCTTATACTATATCACTACCAGAAGTGGACCAAACTTATACCTGTGTCCAAATAGCAAATCTGAAACATTTTATCAGATAAAACTGAAGTTTTGGAAACCATGATTATAATCCTAGTGAAATGAAAAACATTTAACAAGAATTAGCAACTTTTAGACCACTTTTTAACATCTGAGTCTATAACCCAGCAGGATCTAAATTACCAGAGGAATTATTTCAACTAGATATATGTTAGCAATGAATTTAATTTCCCATCAACAGCACTGGCGACCAGGAGCTTATTCCACATGATCCTGAAAGTATCTAGACAAGATACTTGTCTAGTCTCACTTGCAAAAGACTAAAAAGTCAAAGCTTCAGAAGATTCTTCTGCAGTGTTTTGGGATCTGAAGATGAATGGACTGAGTCTTCTCATTTTAGAATTTCATGTTCTTAACTAAAATTAAATCACTGGATTATAGTCTTATCATGTGACCTCATCTGAAGGTCTTCAAACATTGACCTTCTGATTAGTTCTTAGTCTGCTGCCTAAGATCAACACACATCGCTATTTCTGAAATCTAATTACTTACATCTGTTGGCAACATTAGAAAAATATTACTGTCTCCTATATTTCTTTGTTTCTTTTTTAGAGTGGGGAGGGCACGGCAATTGGAGTCAAGTGACTTGCTCAAGGTCACATGCCTACTAAGTGTTAAGTGTCTCAGGTTAGATTTGAACTCAGGTGCTCCTCACGCTGGGGCTGGTGCTCTACTCACTGGGCCACCTAGCCGCCCCCATCTCCTGTATTTCTAAAGACTTGTTTAAAAAGATACTCGCAACAATCTTTAACAATAAACATATAAGAGAGGAGAGTCAAAGTACGCCTGATCACAGTGGTTCTATTTAAAATGAAAACAGTATTCAGGCTTTTGCACCTGAATTTTTTTCCAAATGGTTTCATACCAAATGACAAAGTAATCATTTCAACTATTCAGTAGTATTCTTTACAAGAACCAGTCATTTCAATAGCGTTATGGATCTGGAATAGATTAGGTAAACAAGATACAGCAGTCAATGAGTAGAGTAATCTACTGTTTGATAAACCCAAAGACTCCTGCTTCTGGGATAAAAACTCAATACTTAACAACAAGAGCTGGCTTTGAAATAGTGTGGCAGACACTGGGCATAGATCAGTATCTTAGACTATATACCACAATAAATTCCACATGAATACACACTTTAGATATAAAGCCTTTTACTATAAACAAATTAGGAGATCAAGAATAATTTACAGGGCAGATTTATGGAAAATGGAGCAATTTATGACCAAACAAGAGAGAGAACATTATCCAATGCAAAATGAATAATTTTGATTACATGAAGCTGAAAAGTTTTTCCACAAAGGCAATGGAAGGAAGGTTTGGATGGAAGCAGAAAACTGGGCATGAATTATTACAACCAGTATCTCTGAGAAAGGACTCATTTCTAAAATATATAAAGAACTGAATCACATTTATAAGAATACAAGTCATTCCCTAATTGATCAATAGTGGAAGGATATGAAAAGACAGTTATTAATGAAAGAAATTAAAGTTACCTAGAGTCATATGAAGAAACGCTCCAAACCACTGTTGATTAGAGAAATGCAAATCAAAATAACCCTGAAGTACCACCTCACACTTATCACATGGGCTAACATGATAATTGCTAGGGAAGATGTGGGACAACTGGAACACTAATATAGCCCTGGTGCAGTTGTAAACTGACACAACCATTCTAAAGAACAATAGCCCAAAGGACTATAAAAATGTGCATACCCTTTGAACCAACAATACTGCTCCTAGGGCTGTATCTCAAAGAGATTATAAGAATGGGAAAAGGACCCACATGTAGAAAAATATCTATGGCATCTCTTTTTGTCATGGCAAAGAACTTGAAATTGAGGGGATGCCCATTAATTGGGGAATGGCTGAACGAATTGTGGTACATGAATGTCATCGAATACTATTTTGAAATGAGAAATGATGAGCAGGCAGACTTCAGAAAAACCTGGAAAGACTTATGAACTGATGCTCAGTGAGGGGAGAAGAACCATGAGACCACTGTATACAGTAACAGCCACATTTTATGATAATAGACTTTGATAGACTTGGCTTTTCTCTGCAATATAATGATCTAAGACAACTCCCAAAGACACATAATGGAAAATGCTATCATCTTCCAGAGAAAGAAGTTCAAAATCTGAATGCAGAGGAAAACTGACTGTTTCTTCACTTTTTTGGTTTACTTTTGTTTTCTATTCCTTCTTTCTCATGGTTCCTCCCATTTATTCTATTTCTTCTATGCAACATGACTAATGTGAAAATATGTTTAACAAGAATGTAAAGGTAGACCCTATATTGAATTGTTCACCATATTGGGGAGGGTGGTAGGGAGGAAAAATTTAAAAGTTATGGCAATGAAGGTTGAAAACTAAAATATTTTTTATAAAAAAGCCAGGGAAAAAAGTATCAATCATTCCAAGCACTTCCTAAAATCTGCTATTTTTTCAGCTAATCCACTGTCAAAAACTGAATTTGCCAATCCTTCCTTTTAGGTTCTCGCCTAACATACTTCTAATAGGGGACTATCCCTTAAGACCACATTCTGATTCACCTTCAGGATGAATTTAAGTTAAATCTGGGTTTTATAATTATCCATGACAATATGCACAAACTCAAAAATTTCTGACAGAGTTTTGAGATTGACAATTGATTATTGTCATTCCCTTCATTCTTACAGGCCCACAATGAAATTTCCAATTACCAAGGATTTTTGTTTCTCTTTTCCTTCTAACTACCCAAAGAACCTGACCAAATTCTTGACTCCACCCGCTTACTTGGGAGCCTCATGTTCCCATCCTCTCATTTTTGAGCTCAGGAATTTCCAACCACAAAATAAAAAAGATATCTGAAATTTACCATGACATTCTTATCTCAGAAAACTTCCTCAAACCTTTCTCAGCATGCTTACATTTTCTTCCTTAATCTCTCTGTGTATTAGTTAAATATACTGTAAAATAATATAAACATAACATTATTATGTGAGATTTAATACCAAATAATACCTCAAAGCAAACTTAGAAAGATAACAATAATTTCAAGTCAGGGTAAAGCTGCTGTCCACCTAAAACAATGCTTGAGGATGTTGTGAGCAAGGCAGAATTGAAACAGCTCAAAGGAAAAGCAGGATGTGCAATTTTAGCGTATCTAACCTAAATGTTCAGGAGCACTATTTGTGCCCAACCCATGTAGAGTAGAGTATTCTGAGCTGGTATTGTTTTATGAACCAGAGTCAGACACATTGAAACTTGACTTTAGTATAGTGACCTCATCTTGGTTCTCTTCAAGAATGAGGGACCATGAACAACCAACATCCCATAGTAGTAGTTTGACTTCATTCAAGGGCATTCCAGGTTAAGGAATGACCCAAAACAGGCCTGGGGGGCAGTTGTGTGGGCTGAAGCCTCAGGTTCTGAAACTTTGGTCTCCAGAACAGCTAGCAGATCAGGGGAAGATTGCAGGACCCTCCAGTAGTGCTGAACTTTGGGCCAAAGTGCACTCAACTGGTCAGATTGCTAGCTGTGGGTGCCCAGGAATGAGTTCATATTGGGTGAGTGTCATCATGAAGAGTGGGGACCCTGCTGGTTGTGGTCACTCATTGAGTCCTTAATTTTTTAAGGGTCGATTGTGAGTTGAAGCTTGCAGTTGCTTAAAGACTCCAGGAGAAAAAGAGAATATTGGCAGGGGCTGGTGGCTTGTGGTTCAGGGGAGGAAAGGCATACCTGAAGTCAGGTCCCCAGATAGATCTCAGAAACAGTAGGACAATAAGCTGCAGCCTGAGAGATTATGCCTTGCCTAGGGACTAAAGTCCAAATTTAACACAAAGTTTGCAGATGAGAAATTTGGTGATGATGATGATCGTGATGATGAAGCAAAAGAAAAGGAATCCTCCTAATGTAGTTATTATTGTGATGGAGAAGATCTGGGTTTAAACTCAGAAGAAGACACCAAAGTTACAGAGCTACTTTGGTGCACTCTGGGAAGAAGCTAGAGTAGGTCAGAACTTTCCAGGTTCTCCAGCCTTCCTCCACGAACAGAAAATCGCTGCGGAACAGAGCAGACATAAAATACCCAGTAGTATGACCCTGTGTTTGATAAATATAAAGATCTGTATGCTTTGGAGATGAAAATGCACTCTTTGGGAAAACAAAAAGGCACGAGAACTGGAAAGCAGTCTACCAAAAATGGGGTGTATATCTATATCTGAAGCCATTTACCAAGATATGATCAAAATGTTTCCATTACCTAGATATAAAGGGAGATATCATAAGAAAACTAGAAGAACTTGAAACACATTAACTATCAGACTTAGGAATAGTAGAAGAATTTTTTAATAAACAAGAGACAGAGCAACGAGAGATGTAAAATGAATAATTTTTTATTGCATTACACTAAGGCATTATATAAAAAACCCAATAAAATGAACCTTGTTGTATATGATGCTGAAGAAATAACATTGCACTTTAAAAAATGATGAGCTGGTTGATTTTAGTAAAAAGATACAAAATGAGTTGCCTGAAATAATGAAAAGTGAAGCAAACAAAACTAAGATAACATTGTCTACAGTAATATAAATAGTATTCAAAGAAAAATTGTGAACATTCAACTTATTCTTAGTGTTGTAAATACTCAGATCAGGTATAAAGGACCTGTGAAGTAAGATGCTGTCCTCCTTCAGAGAAAAAACTAAGAAATTTTTCAAAAAAAAAATTAGAATTTTACCTGCCATGGTTAGAGAGACTTGCTATGAAAGGATGAAAGAGGAACATGATTATAATTACACCAAGACTGGTCTCCAGGCCTAAGCGTAGAGGCACAGAATTATTTAACTTGATAATACATCTCAAATTCTGTTTGATTACAGGTAAGAGTCATATTTAATTTTTTGGAAGAGTCAGAGTAATCAGAAAAGTTTCATATTATCCCCAGGTTATCAGAGCTAGGCTAAGGATTAACCAGGTGGGAAACATTCCTCTTCCAAAGTGAAACAATGCAATGGTGAAACTGAGTCAAGAGGATCCTTCCATTACCCTGCAAGGCCATCCTTTTAAACTACCCAGGCCCAGACATCCACTTATAGCAGTTTTCTAATCATTCTCCCTTTATTAAAATGTACTTACCCATTATTCTTTAGTGTTTACTTGCTGTTCATTTTTCAGAATCTGGATAGAGTTAATATTCTATCATTCTCAAGTAGAGATAGTTGCATCTATCAATTCATTACAACTCGTTTTACAGAAATAGTACTCACAATAGTAACATGCATTTAGAAACATCAATTGCAGTCATCCTAAATTGTTTGCATTAAAGGCCACTGTAAAGCAACCTCTGCCAAAGTACATCATAAAGGACAAATTGTTACTTTTTCATTTTAAACAAATTGCCCTGATGTCAGATACTGGGTGGGCAAATTGAGGAATAAAATACTATGGGGGAACAGGGAATGATAACTCCAAGTCTCCTTAGGAGACTTTGTCCCTAATAATGAAGAGAAAATTAGGCATGAAAAGAATGTTCTCCACAAAGGGGAATCGTTTATGGTAGGTTAGGGAATCATTCTGGATCACACTGAAAGTGCCATGAAACACCGCCCCACCCCTGCCACACACACACACACACACACACACACACACACACCACAAGATTTAAAATTTAGAGCCTTTGGTTTCTAGTAAAAGTATCCCCAACCTTAAGGGTGTCATATGGTTATGCAGATAACTGGTTTCAGGGCCTCAGGTTCTAGGAAAACAAAAAATCCTCGAAAACCAATCAGTGTCATACATCTCAAGTTGCTTCCTTAAATAAGCTTCCCTTCTTCGTGAACCAGGAAAGGGTTAACCTTGAAAATACATTTGGTGGCCAAGAAGTCAGACAGTTGTTAAAACTCAAATAGGAAAGAATCTACATGTTTTAGTTTGGGGACCCAGTCATACTTGGATTAAAAAACTTTCAGTAGTCCAGATCACTTTCCTATTCAAATTTTAGTCTTGAAGGCAGGAAGAAAACTTACCCCTTAGTTGCTGCTTCTCTGACTTAAAACCAAATTTCGTACCACATTCAGCTTCAGTCAGCCAATTATCATTTGTTAGATTTTAACTAGATACCTTAGGGATAGAAAGAGCAGTTATTCCTTTGTAAAAATAGCAGGAAAAGGGAAGAGGTAAAGGGAGCACCTGGAGAGAAGTAGACGCTAGGATCTTGAGGTTTGGGGAAAATCTGTCTTTGAGATCCTCAGCCTTTATGCCTCTCTCTTCATACATCATTGCTCCTTTAGGAGCCTACTGATGCTGTATGCTTTGTTATTTGTGGGAATCCACTTTTCTCCCTTTAATTTTGGTTAGTATGGTCCTTTTCTCCTCAGTGGAAACACTTGTATGGATTTCGAGATGAAGACTTTGCCTGCCACATTGGCTGTGTCAGGGGCCCCTGAAATAGCATGCTAGAGACCTGAGATAACCTGGGCTGAGATTTCCTGGACTGATATGGCAGCCTAATATTCCTCTAATTACTGCTCTTCCTTTTCCTCTGTCCTATTTTTCCTTTTCTTCATAGAATGTACATAAAGTGAGATATTTGATGTACTGTTTTGACGTCCAGGATAACTCTGAGAAAGATGTTCTCATGTCTCCGGAAGGGATTGATGTACAAAATGGGCCCAAATCATAACTTGTATCTCCAGGGTTGATTTAGGTGTAAACCAGACTGTGGCACTAATCTATCACAGGCGTGATTAGGTTGTTCACCTTCTTACACTGTCTGCTGAATCTTATTTCATTTGGCTGAACTCAGTCCAGTAATATTTATACTCTCAAGCAAATTGTCTGGACTGTTGTAATCACCAGAGTTATTGGGGTCCCATCATGGGTCCTGTAAAGGCCAACTAGAGAGACTTCTAAATTAGGGGAATACGTCTACCAGTTAACCTGTTTGTTGTTTCTGTGATTGCTGGACTTTCCCTTGGGGAGAGCAGAGATATAACTCAGTGAGTTTCACCTTCCCAAGCTTTATTGAACCTTTCATACAGCATTAAAATGATCTGTTACTGTGCCAGGAGCCTTATCAAAACTTGGGAAGTTACTTCTGCAGATGGAGAGATCAGCAGGTCTGAAATGCGGTGTCTAATAAACTGGCCAAAGGGAGAAGTTTTGCTGTTGTCTTTTCTGTTTTCCCTGGTGCAGCTGGGTGTTCTCCTAAGGGATTCTCTTTTCTTGTGCTGTTTCTCTGCTCTCAGTTCCCATTATTAAAACATATCCTTAAAACCCACAAAAAGATAGAAGAAAATAATCACACCAAAGGACAGAGAGACAAGGACAATAAACACTGGAGACATAGCCAAGTCTCATTGACCAGTGCAATAATAAAAGAGTTACTTCTCCTGATCCTCCACATGGAGAAGTTAAAGGAATCTTTTGCTAATTCAAATTCCAATTATGATGTGGGTAAGAAGGCAACTTCCCAGTAAAATTTAAAGGCACAGTAAGTAGAAGCAAAACCTTTCCCTGAAAACTCATACATGTGTTACTTGGTCCACTTTCGATACTTGACGTCAACAGAGACCAGGACATAGCAAACTTCCCAAGCTGTAAAACACATAAAAAGATATCTACTAAGTTATAACATTTGGCCCCTCTTAGAGGTATCTGACTTGCTGATTAATTAAGATAAATACAAGGGGAATTTGCTATATGACATTTTGGCTAGGAAAATTATCCTCAACTTCCAGGAAAAGCAAAATATTAGGAAGGATCAATGACCACAAAATAGTGTTTACATTCTGGAAGGAACACAGGATTTTCCTCAGTTTCCCTAATTAATAAGAACTCCTAATTCTGGCTCCCAATTAAAGTACATGACCTTCATAATCTCAGGAGATCTTCAGTGGACTCCTATCTTCATGAAGGCCTCCCAAAGAGGGCAAATTTCCATTTTTTAATCTCTATAATTATTTTCCAAATTAAAATGGTGCAGGTTAAAATGTCAATAGAGACACTCAAAAAAATCCTAAAATATAAAAAATTAATAATCACACTCTCCCTTCCGCTTAGAGATGGAACTTGTTAAGTATTCAGTTGAAGAGGCTACCCACAGCCTCAGAGTTCTTAACAGAAATGGATACTCTGCTTGGGCCAAAAACAATATTGGGAGTTTCTGATAAGGCCCTGGGAGTGGAAGGTTTTCCTACCTAGATCCCACCTCTAAAACCATCTGCCTTCTGTGAAATTTAACAACAAGAAAGGTGGAGGCAAATCTCCGAATACATATAAACATAAAAATGTAATGCATTCTATTTTATAATATGTACTGGACAATGATGTTATATATTAATATGAAATATAAGAAAGTATCATTTACATAATATATAACATAATAACATAAAATCTCCCAATGCAATAAACATCATTCATTATGAGAAACATGTGACCTGATGATAAAGGATTGGTCTAATGGTCCTGCCTCTGGACTATAGACCAGAAATTGAATGTACGGTGCATTTTTATAAGTATAGAACAAAGAACAGTCCAGAAACCATCTGATTGGCCAGCATTACAGAGATGAAAGTTCATTGCTGACTGCTTCAAAGCGAGCAGGCATAGATCTCACCTTCCATAAACACCAACTCTCACTGTTTTCCTGAAATGCCTTTGCAAATTGAAGAGTCCTAGCTACTCAGAGAGGTCCTTGAGGAAGGCAGGGTAACTGGAAACCAGGAGATTTGAGAAGACTAGCTTTGTTATAACTGGGACAAGTGGAAGTTGGCCCAGCTTCTCAGGAATACTCCATAAACCTTGCAAGAGATGCTGAAACCATTTTGAGACAAAATTTTGTGAAAGTATTGAGAACCAATTATTCCTTTAGCTCATAGCAATTGTATCTTCATCATCTGACATCAGGAGGGAGGTGTGGACGTTAGCATACGTAAGCCTTTCCACTCAGAGAAAGGATGGTAGAATGAACAGAATCATAATAGAATAATACCAAATATAAGTCACAGGATAAAAAATTATTTTCCTCATTGCTAAGGTTGGGACTAGGGATCTTGGATATTCACAAGATTGAAGGTATGACTTTCTGACTTCACCAGCTATTAAAGGGTAAGGGTTGAAACCCTGTCCTCCTACAACGGGAATCTCCTCTGGTCTTCCAGGTTAATAATTCACAGACAGGAGTTGGGACTAGAAGCCTTAGCAACTGCATCTTGATGGCCAAGACTTCTTGTTTCTGACAAAGAAAGCACAAACCAAGGGCCTGAATTTTGTGACCCAACCACAGGGAATTCCCATTCTCTCATGGCCCTGCGTTCCATGACATCACAGTGCCAGATCTTCCACCATTCTGTAAGACAGCAGTCATGAAAATGGCTTGGCAAGTTTCCTCTGACTCAGCCCTATACATATAGGCACCTGTCACCTCCTGTCTGGATGACTACAGTAGTATTCTGATGCTTTGTATGACTTCACATATGTAAGTACTGGTTTCTTTCTTGCTTTCTCAATGACTGGAGAAGCATTTTGATGGACAAAAAGAATTTTGAATAGAAAATACAATGATTTTGAGAAATGTGGTTCTGACTGGTCTCCCTGCCTTGTATCTCTCTCCACAGTTGATCCTCCATTCAGTATAAAAGGATCACCCTAAGTGCAGGTCTGAGGATATGACTTCACCATTCTTTGAGCTCCAGTAGTTCTCTAGAAAAATCAGCTCCCCATAACCTCCTTGCTTCTCCTCAAAAATGATGCTCCATCCATGATGGGCTGTCAAACCATCGATATTGGGTTGCTGCCCATGCTGGGTAGGCAGCTTTCATTTCCCAGTCTCCATATCCTGGCTTTTTCTTTTTTTGCTTTTATCAATGTGCTCCCCAAAGTTCCCTTTCCACAGGAGACCAAAGCAGCAGCAGGGAATGTGTCCAGAACATCCTCAAGGACAACAGTGCCCCAAGATGGAAACAGTAACAGAGCCCTCCAAGACAGGAAGCTGTTGCATGGGGAGTGAATCTTGCAGGAAAGAAGAATGCTGTGGATGGTATCCCAATAGGACTCCCAGGAACAAGAAGTTGGAATTTCAACAAATGATGATACAATAATACAAGAAATGTTTAAAGAAAATTGTCCTGAAGCATTAGAACAAGAGAGGAAAATAGAAATAGAAAAAATACACTGACCACCACCTAAAAGAGATCCCTCAAGGAAAAGTCATAGGAATATCATCATCAAATTATGAAACCCTCAGCTTAATGACAAAATATTATGAGCACCAAGGAAAAAACAGTTTACATAATGTGGCACCACAACTGGAATCACATAAGATCTACCTGTGTTGACACTTAAAAATCACAAATCTTGAACACTATATATCAAAAAGTAAAAGAATTGGGGTTCTGGCTGAAAATATCACACACAGCAAAGTTAAGCACAATTCTGAATGAAAAAAATAAATATTTAATGAACTGTCAGATTTTCAGAGTTTTAGTAAAAATTAAAAAAAAAAAACTGAACATAATAGAAGATTCCACGTGGAAGAGCCTAGAGAACCTATCACAAGGGACTCAATAGGGACAGAATGTTTACCTTTTATATATGTAAAATGTAGAACCCATGTCTGAAAGTGTTATTACCAAATAGGTAACTTATAAGAAAGGTTGGCGTAGACCTGAATATAATGTGACATCCAAAAGGAAACCACTGAAGAACAGCTAAAAGAGTAATAATCTCATACAAATGAAATATCAGAGGAAGAACCAACACAGAGGCATTAGATGGGGGAGGGGGACTGTGAATTCTGGAAACCTACCTTCATCAGGAATGGGTTCAAGAGGGAAAAATGCATACATATCGAGAAGAGGATAAAAGTCTTCTAAATTTAGAAAGAAATAAAACTCTAAGGGGATAGGGAGGAGGGAGAGGATAAGGGAGGGAACGGAAGGATTCTTGGGAGGATTGTGGTTTATCCTTCATTCTCAAGGAGGGCACTGACATCAGGAAGATGATGACATCATTTACAATTGACTTTGATTTGAGTGAGGGAGGACTGTGAAAGGTCACCAGCCTCACTTTCTCCTCCAGAGACATCTGAGTCCAGTGGCCAGATATCAATGAGGACAACTTGAGATTGCACAGGATGCAGTGAGAGATCTTGGACCTTTTAAGGGAAGGTCTTTTCAGGTTCTCACTTTGAGTGAGGCAATGTCAATTCAGTTAATAGATCCCTTTAAGAAGTGAGTGAAGGGATGAAAGGGATGGAAAAAATTACACAAAAAAAGCCCACTGAGCATAAAAACCTCATAATCAAATGTAGAGAAGCAGAAATAGAAAATGCAGCCTATTCAGATTAAAACACAATAAAAATTACATTCAATAACGGGCAGTGAAAAGAGATTAAAAATGAATTGTAAACTTGTTCATCTAATCCTAAAGAATAAACCCATTAAAAACAAATCATAGAATTAAACAATAATTCCATAAAGAGAATGATGACAATGAGGCAACATAATGACATTTATGGACTGCAGCGAAAGCAGTATTTGGGGGAAATTACATATCAAATCAATTGCATCAGACAGAGAAAGAGCAAATCAATGACCTGGGCATGCCACTAAAGGGACTAGAAAAAGAACGAAAGGGTTTTCAGATTTATGGGAAGGAGAGGACAAGGCAGAGATTTTTATAGTGGGGGGGGGGGGGAAGAGCCACACCTTAAGTAATAGGAGGGAAGGTAAAAAGTAAAAGTGGAAGATTTAGGAGAGACAGAAAAAAGGATGTACAAGAAACATAAAAACAATGATTAGGAGTAGAATCTTATTGGGAAAGTATATGTTGATATATTCATGTATGTGTGTATGTGTATGTATGTACGTGTGTATATACCAATATCTATACATAAATATAACCGATGCTTAATTGTTGCCTGGAGGAGGAGGAGGAGGAAAAAATGGGGAAAATGAACAAAGTAAAAAGTGCACAGGAGAGAACAAAGGAAAAGCTAGAAGGAAGCAAAGATGGACAGCTCCCAACTTAAGGTGCAGTATTTAGTATGTAGGCTTTCTGGAAATGGAAAGGTATTGCTGCATATTCTGAATCCTCTCCCACATTCTGCTATGCACATTGCATGTTATTTTTACTGTCTTATTTCATATTTCAGGTTGTAATGTGTTTCTTTTGCTTATCTTATTATGTATTTAAGTTCTCATATTTGTCTAAAAGAAAAAAAAAACAATCCTGGGACGACCTATGGGAACTGATGCAAAGTGAAGGGAACAGAACCAGGAGAACAATGAACACAGTAACAGTGATATTGTAAAGAAAAACTTGTGGGAGGACTGTTTAATCTTTGTTTGCATCCTCAGCACTTGGCAAACCACCAGGAACATAGTGGGTGCCTAAAAATGTTTACAAATTGCTGCATGAATGCTTCTTGAAAGACCCCATCAAGTCCCCAGCTCCAGAGAGTGTGAGGCTTTCTCTTCTTTTCTGCACTCCAAGCTCTAAGAATATCAGCTCTAGTCAAGGAAGGAGTCCCTTGCTGATCAGCCCCTCAGTGTGCTGCCGCCTGGACACATACAACCGACACCTTTTTATTCTCTTTGTCCTGAATTTCGCCTCCATCAGGATGAAAGCCTCAGTGAAGCATTTACGAGATCTTTGTATTTTCTGGAACACTAACTTCTCACCGTTGTTCATTTTCAAGCAAAATGATCCCAGTGAAATAGGAAACAGCTGACATCATAACCACACTTCCAGCTTGATTCCTAATCCCACAGCCTCCAGAACAAAGGAAAAGTTCATTTTCTACGAGCCCCTATGCACACCCCTCCAGAAATCGCTGTTTAAAAATAAGATCATAAAATATAGAGGTTGCCCATCAATTGGGGAATGGCTGAACAAGCTATGGTATATGAATGTAATGGAATACTTTTGTGCTATAAGAAATGGGAAGGAGATGGACTTCATAATTACCTGGAGAGGCTTATACAATTTGATGCTAAGTGAGAAGAGCAGAACCAGGAAAAGCTTCTACACAATCACAGACACATCATATGTGTGATGACCAACCTTGATAAACTGGACTATACTCAACAACGCACAGCTAAAAGACAACTCTACAAGTCTCAGGATGGAAGGAGATATCTAAACCCAGAGAAGGATATAGAAAGACTGTATTTCAAATGGAGACTGAAGCAAAACATGCTATGGTTCTTTTTCATGTTTGTTTTTTTTTCCTCAGTCATCACTCATTGGTTGCAACCCTTCTAGATAATCAAACTATTGTACAATGTGAAAGTGTTTGCAGATCCTGTACATGATTGCATGCCACCATGGGGGGGGGGGGGGGCAGGGCGGGGAGAAAATTTGAAACTCAAGGGATTGTGGAATTGAATCTTGGAAACTAAAAGTAAATAAAATAAATTTAAAAAATAAAATAAAATTAAGACCACAGCGTGTCTTATGCTGAAGTTTCCCCAAAACCCCAAATGAGAAAAACTAGAAGCACAATAACAACATAAACAGAGTTAGTTTTAATACATGAAACCAAATTCCCCGTCTAATAACACCAAGTCAGCTGCTTATTTTAGTCTGAAATACCTTTGATATAACACCCCACATATATTTTGAGCCTCCGTCTAGACTGATTAGATTCAGAGTACAGCAGGGTAATTCAGATCTGGTTACACTAATTCTTGTTCTCACGGCTCCTAAACACATCAGCTGCAATGTCCCATTTTAAGTGTATTTTGCATTAAGGGCAGACCTACCCAAAGACGGTCAGACATCCCAAGTATCCTCCTGGGAGAGCACATCTGACTTGAAAGGAGCCCACTCTCGAATTGAGATTAGGAGAAACGTGTTGACCAAATGGCTACATTTTTTTTTTTTTGAACAACCTCTACTTTGCATCTAAGCTCCTTTTTGCTGTAAATCTCTTGGGAATCTGAAATCTTGAGGTTTCCTCTTCCTTGTTCGCTCCTCAGTCCTAGCAAAGTGCCACATCTGTCCTCTAATAAGAAATCAGGTTGTGGAGGCATGGGGAAGGAGGAGCTCTCAGAGAGGACGAGGCTCGTGGGTGGGGGCCCAGGTGGAATCAGAGTCCTGGGGTGGAGGTTGGGGGCCTGGGAGGGGTCTAGGGCAGGAGAGGGCTCATGCCATTGGCCCAGGCATTCCAGGTGAGGGAGGGCGGGGTTTGGGGAAGATAGTCTGGGCCCTGAGCTCCTGCCCTGGGGTGATTGGAAGAAAAGGCCCATCCTGGAGCCTCGGGGGCTGGGCTGAGGCTGGGAGGAGCCTCCCCCAGGGGGATGGCTGAAACCTGTACTTGGGCTGAGATTGCCCCGCCCTCTTCCCTTACGAGCCAGGCATTCCTGCCTTGTTCCCTGTGTTGTGCCCAAAGAAGGGAGTGAGACCCCAAGTGCAAATTTTGGAAGCGGATTTGATTTAGCGCGCGATGTTTGGGACTACATCTTACCTTGTCCAAATCAAACAGGCTTTACGAACGGCAGACCACTGGTGTGTAAGGGCTCCCCTGACTCTTGATACGTAAGCAGGGGCTTACAGGAGCGATTGGCTAGTGCACATTTGAAGTTTCGAGGGTGGGGAAACCTTGGGGGGGGACCCTCCAGCCAACTTCCGTGAAGAAACAGGAAGAAGATGGCTGGTTAGGGCAGAATGGGGGAAAGGGAAGAGATGAGGGGTGGGTGGTGAGGCCAAGTGCAACACCTGGAGCTGAGATCCCTCTGCCTTATTCCTTCAGAGCCGAGGTGTTTCTGCCTTCCCTAGAGCTGAAATCCCTCTGCCTTCTGGAAGCAGCTGTGGGTGCAGGTCCCAGGCAGATCTAGGCCGGTCCTGCATCCACACCCACAGCTCCGGACTTCGGCTACTCTAGCCACTGGGTCTCATTCTCCTCATCTGACCACGTGGTGAGTGTCCTCTGGGTTTAGCTGGTACCGGCTGCCCTCCCAGGCCTGGCTGTTGGATGAGTTTCCCTCCACCAGCTCTTTGCAGATTCCCATTTACTTTCCAGACCTCCAGGGACACCCTCCTCCGGTCCATTATTAGGTCACTCTTCCCCAAAATTTAGACCTTAACCACAGGGACCCTGAAGTCTTGCCTCCCTACCCTCAGCTTTTAGTTAGAGACTCAGCTGTTCTTCCTTCGGACCCATTCCCCTGTAAGGACCCGAAAGTCTTGCCTGCCCTGAGGAACCCACTTTGGATGCAGGAACCAAAGCTCTTGTTTGGCCCCCCCTCCCCTGGAACCACGGCTCCTGGACTGCTTCCCTAACAGATACCAGGAACTAGCTTCCTGTGTCTGGTCTCCCTTGAGGGATTCGAAGCCTAAGCTCCCCCAGAGGGTCCCAGGAATCCTCCCCAGCTCCCAATCAGAGCCCAGGACACAGTCTTCCTGCTTTCCCAGACTCGGTGTCCCCCTGGAGCCCTTCTGTCCCTGCAGTGTCCCTGAGCTCCCTGCCAGGAGCTGGGTTAGAATGTCTTCCTCCCAGCCCCTACTTGTGCTCCCCTTCCCCAGACCTCCTGCTCCCCTGCACCCTCTTCTTTCAGAACCGTCAGGCCCCCTCCCAGGGGGCTCAATCCGAGACTGGATTGGGTCTCCCAGCCTCAGGCTTCCCGTATTCATTCCCTGGTGGCTCGATCCCAGAGCCCTCCCTCTCCCCAACCTCCCTGAGCTTCCCTCCTCCCTGGATCAAGCAGTCAGTCCGTTGTCGAGGTTGTGTGTGTGTGTGTGTGTGTGTGTGTGTGTGAATTGGGGAGAGGGGAGGCGGGGAGGGCAAAGGACCAGCTTGGGGGAGATCTCTGGGTCTGGAGCCTTTGAGTCTCTGACCAGTCTCATCCCATCTGGGATCCCAAACTCCTTCTGCCTCTTCCTTTTCTGAAGGAGAAGGCCTCCAGGGCAGTGCCTGACCCTTTGTTAATCCCTTTATAGACCTGCCTTCCTGCCTAGAAAAAAAGAGCTAGACTCTGCCCCTCTTGCATCCTTCTCCCTCCCCAGCTCAGCCTGCAGAGGACCTAGGCTTGACTCCAGCAGGGAGGTTGGAGCAAGAGAGAATGGTCCCTGGGAGCCACAGACCCCCAGCCCAGGTGAGTGCACTGTGCTGAGACTGGACCAACATCAGCCAAAGAGGCCATTTCCATAGACCTAGAGGATTGTCTGTGAGGCCAGCAGTCCCCTCTCTCAGGATTGTTTCTTTACAAAAATAGGGAAGAAATTGAAAACAGTAGTAACAACACTGCCCTGCTCTCTCCTTCTGTGTTTTGAATTGAGTTGAGCCACTTTGGCCTCATTCCACCATCCCAATTGCTGCCCTACTCTGTGCTTTTGTTAAGGTTCCCCTCATGACCCCTGAATCACAAGGACGACCACTTTACTCATTCCTCTGTCCTGTGGAGGGTCTTCTCTTTGCTCCCTGTATCCATATCTAGCACCCCTCCCCCACATCCATAGAACTGTTCCCTGCTCCCCTTTCCCTCTTTGGCCACGCCCTTCCTGCCAGACATTAAAGGCAGGATGCTCTGCTGGTCCTCCAGGGTCTGAGCTGCTCAAGCACTTTGTCTGTAGCACACTGACCCCTCCTCTCTTGTAGCTGGTTTCACCCTCAGAGGCACACTGAGAGGGCACTCAGGGTTTAAAGGAGGAAATATTATGCCCTGGTTTGGGGACCAGGATGCCTGTCTCCTGCATCCTCTGGTCCAGTGTTTCTGGAAATACCAGCAGCTCAAGAGAACAGGGGAAGTTGGCTTCTGGGTCACACTCACAGGTTCACAGGCCCTTAGCAGAGCTGTTTAGACCAGGAAAGAAAAGAGTGCCTACTTTGGTTGTTGGTGTATTAGCATTTGTGAAGGGCCTCCTCTTGTGTCTGATTAAGGAGGTTCAGGATTCATATGAATGGAACACTTGGCACTTCACAGGATCCAATACAGTTTATTTGGAATCTAGGCAAGTGGGAAGGAAGCCTGAGATAGCAGAGTAAATTCTTAGAAATAGTAAAATAAGATCTATGATTTATATATACATATCCATGATCATCACCGATTTGGGGAATCACCAACATCTGACCACCCTTCAGGGTTCCCCGTGGGAGGGGCAGGGCTCCAACTGCATAGTAGAATATATCTATACATATTTACAATCATCACCAATGTGGGGAAGCACCCCACAAGCTGGGGAATCCTAGGTACAGTCATCATTGTTTCCCTCAGGAGGGTCAAGGCAGGACGTCTCCTCCATGGATGAGATTCCAATTTGGGGTCTGAATCTTACAGTTTAAGTTGTGCTGAGAACAAAGAAGGCATCCTGCCAGTTGTTTTTTTAGCAAGCATCATATCTTGTGTGAGGCCGGGGAGGGAGGCCATTCCCTCCAAGGTCCCCTCGAGGAACAATGTTTCCTTGGAATGACTAGTTCCAGGAGTTGGGCAGTTAACCATATCTCTTCTAAAGCTCCTGGCCAAGGTTGCAGGAGAAGCACAGCTCTCATGTTCCCAGGATTTTCTGTTGCAAAACAACTCAGGATAATAGAAAGGTCCTATTGAGTTGGGCCTTGGTTTGTACAATCTTATTCCTTACAGAGGGGCTTAACTTGCCCCTTCGCCTTGTTAGAAAGGACTTTGGAAAAGGGCTGAAATTGGGGAACATTTCAAAGTCCGGGGGGGTTTTCTTTTCTAATATGGGAATGGGGGGTACGGAAGGAGACACTAGTTCTTGTCAAGGAGACATCAGGCTCCAAGGCAAAGAAAAAATGGAATGACTTACCTTCTCCCCCAAATCTACTTCTGACCATCTTCACAGCAGCCCTGTATGGGAGGTTTTGTTGGCATCTTTATTTCACAGTTCAAGAAACTGAGGCAAACACAGGTTCAGTGACTTACCAGGGTCACATACCTTGTAAGTGTCTGAGGCTGGATTTGAACTCAGACCTTCATGATCTTCTACCATTTCCCAGCTGGCCCAGCATTGTCTTGGTGTGCCCGTCTTACCACATCCCCTCCAACACTGACTGCTTTTTTTTGTCACTTTTGCAGAGTATGAGATAAAGCATGTTTTGGACCATTTTTTTCTATGGATGGGAATTCTTGGCAGTATTTTTGAGAATTCTTTGTTCATATCCTTTGACTTTATCTGTTGGGGAATAGGTATCTGTTGTTGTTGTTTTTTAATTATTTAAGTCAGGTCTGACTGTTGGTGATATTCCTTGGGATTTTCTTGGCACAGATATTAGACAGGTTTGCCATTTCCTTGCCCAAGAACTGAAGCAAACAGGTTTTATGATTTCCACAGGTTCAGTTGCTAATAAGTGTCAGAATTTGAGCAAAACTCAAGTCCTCCTCACCCTTGACTTGGTGCTGTATATACTGGAAGCTATCTGCCCCTGAATATTAGTCTTTTAAAAAATAACATTTCATTTTTCCTGAATGAGATATGAAACCTTTTTAACATTCATTTTTTCCCTCTAAATTTTGAATTTCCAGGTCTCAACCTGCCTCCTTCCTCTTGCCCCTCCCACAGTGTGTAAGCAATCAGAAATAGAATACATCTGCAGTCATGTATAGTATTTCTCTATTAATCATTTTGTGAAGAAAAAAGCAACTTGAACCAACATGAAAGAAAGTGAAAAATAGCAAGCTTGAAGTCAGTGTTCATACTCAGTTCTTTCTATGGAGGGGGATAGCGTTTTTCATCTTGTGTCCTTTGAGATAGTCTCAGATCATGGTACTGTGAGAATAGCTAGGTTATTCACTGTTATTCAAATTATCATGTTGCTGTCACTGTGTATAATGTTCTCCTGGTTCTGCTCCCTTCACTCTGCATCAGTTTATGTAAGTCTTTTTAGGTGCATCTGAAGTCATCCTGTTTCTCATTTCTTATACCACAATCATATTCCTTTGCAGTCATATACCACATTGTAAAGACATCTCCATTAATGTGCATCTCCTCAGTTTCTAGTTCTTTGCCACCACAAAAAGAGCTATTATGAATACCCTTATATAAATTTGTTCTTTTCGCTTTCAAAAAAAATATCTTTGGGATACTGACTTAGTTGTGTTACTGTTAGGTAAGAGAGTATGTACCGTTTTATAGCCCTTTCAGTATGCTTCTAAATTGCTCTCTAGAATTGTTAGATCAGTTCACACCTCCACCAATAGTGTATTAGTGTCCCAGTTTTCCTACTTCCCTCCAGTATTTATCATTTTTCTTCTCTGACTAATTGGTTAATTTAATAGGTGTGAGGCAGTACCTCAGAGTTGTTTTAGTTTGTATTTTTCCAGTCAGTATGCCTTTAGAGCATTTTTATATCAGTATAACTAGCTTTGACTTATTTTCACCTTGAACCTACCTGTTCCCATCCTTTCAGCATTTATCATTTGGGTCTTGACTTATATTCTGATAACTTTGACTCCGTTCTCCATACAGTTGAGAAGTGATGCCTTTATCAGAGATCTTGCTGTAATTTTTTTTTTCAGTTGTCTGCTTTCCTTCTAATATTGGTTGCATTGATTTTGTTTCTGCAAAAAACTTTTAAATTTAATTGAATACAATCTAAACAATCCAGTGTATATCTAATAATGCATGCTATCTCTTCTTTCATGGTAAGTTCTTTCCTTATCCATAGATCTGACAGGTAAAGAATTGCATGCTCCTTAAATTTGCTTAGGGTACCACCTGTTATGTCTAAATCATGTAGCCATTTTGACCTTAGTTGATGATGTTAGATGTTGGTTTATACCTAGGTCCTGCCATACTGTTTTCTAGTTTTTCTTATTGTTTTTGTCCCAAAAGGTTAGGGATTGGTGTAGCCCTGAATGCATAGATCGTTTAGTAAGCACTGTCATTTCATTTGATTGACTCTACCCACCCACGGGCATTCATAATTTTTCACTTCTTTAGATCTGACTGGATTAGTGAGAAAATGCTTTGTAATGATGTTCTTATAATTCCTGGATTTGTCTTCGAAGATAAACTCCCAGGTATTTTCTGTTGTCCACAGTTACTTTAAATGGAATTTCTCCTTCTGTCTTTTGTTTCTGATTTTTTTTGTTGATATACAGAAATGTCGACGACTTATATGGGTTTATTTTACATCCTGTAACTTGGCTAAAATGAATTATTATTAATTATTTTAAGGAGTTTTTTGTTGATTCTTGAGGATTCTCGAAGTATAGTATCACACCTGCAAATGGTGAGAGGTTTGTTTTCTCCTTGTTTATTCTAATTCCTACCATTTCTTTTTTTCCCCTCTCATTGCTGTAGCTAGGCTTTCTAGTACAACAGTGCATAATAGTGGTGCAACTGGGCAACCTTGCTCCACCCCTGATCTTCCTGGGAAATTTTCTAAGTTATCCCTTTTAGACATAATGCTTGTTGACAATTATATATAACTCTTATTTATTGCAATATAAAAAGTTCTATTTTTTTCCCCTATGCTCTGTAGTGCTGTTAAGAAGAATGGGTTTTGTATTTTGTCAATGACTTTTCCTGCATCTGTTGAGATAATCATATGATTTCTTTGAGTTATGTTGTTGATGTGGTCCGTTTTGCTGATGTTTTTCCTAACAGTGAAGCAATCCTCCATTTCTGGTATAAATGTCACCTGGTCATAGGGTGCAACTCTTGTGATTTTTATTGCGGTTATCTCCTTGCTGGTATTGTATTTAAAAATGTTCTATCAATATTGAAGGGCACTTTGTATTTTCCTTCTCTGATGTTATGCTTCCTGGCTTAGGTGTCAGCAACATATTTGTTTGATAGAAGAAATCAGTCTTTGTCTTCTTTTTTCCAAATAGTTCATGTAGTCTTAGAATTGATTGATTTTTTCAGTGTTTGGCAAAATTCTCTTGGAATCCATCTAGTCCTAGAGATTTTTTCTTAGGAAATCCACTGATGGCTTGTTAGATTTCATTTTCAGGACATTGGGTTATATAAGTATTTTATTTCCTCTTTGGCTAATCTGGGCAATTAGTATTTTTTTGAACAGTCATTCATTTCAGATTCATTATCAGATTTCTTGGCATATATCGGCAAATTAGATCCCATTGATAATTTATTTTCAATCTTTTCCTTTCTGATAGTAGGAATTTGTTTTTCTTTTCTTTTTGAAAAATCTCTTTAACCAATGGTCCATCTAATTTGTTGGCTTTTTTCATAAAACCAACTGCTAATTTTATTTTTATTTCAATGGTTTTCTTGATTTAAATTTTGTAAACCTCTTTTTTGATTTTTCAGAATTTCAATTTTGGTGTTAAATTGGGAGTTTTAAAATTCATCTTTTTCTTGTCTTTTTAGAAGCATGTCCTATTCATTGATCTATTCTTTCTCGGATTGATTGATATAACTGTTTGGATTTGTAACTTTTCTCCCAAGGACTGCTTTCACTGCTACCCATAAATGTTGCTATGCTGTCTCATTGTCATACCTTAAAGGAATTATTATTTCTTTGATTTCTTCTTTGATACATTATTCTTTTGGATTAGAAGAATTTTTAATCAATCCTTTCACTGCCCTTTATTGAATGTAATTTTTATTGTATTATGATCTGAATGGGATGCATTTTATATTTCTGCTCCTCTGCATTTGATTGCAAGGACTTGATACTCAAATCTAAGGGCAATTTTTTTCTGAATACTATGTACTTCTGAGAAAGATTATTTAGCCCATTCTTCAAAGGCCCAAGCATTGAAGTTTTCTAAGATTTATTAATGCCCTTAACTTCTTCCTTGTTTATATTTGAGTTAGATTTATCTGATTCTGAGAGGGGAAAGTTGAGGGTCCCCACTAATGTCATTTATTGTCTATTTCTTTCAATAACTCATTTAGTTTGTCCTTTCAAACTGAGATGCTATACCATTTGATGCCTATATAAATCTGCTCCAGTCCCTTACCTTTTGCTCTGTGTATATCTCTGCTTCCAATATATTTCTGGTGACCAGCATATTGTAGGATTTAATTCCTTCTGCTATCTACTTCCCTTTGTGGGTAAGTCCATTAAATTATTTTTCATACTTATGATATATTACTGTCTGTTTCCCTCCATCACATTTTCCCCTTGTTTATTCATTCTGTTTCATTTTTCATGTGGTCCTTTTTCACCAGTGATTTATTTCTGACCAAGAGCAACACAAACCTGTCTTTCCTTCTATTATTGCCCATACCCCATCCGCGTCCCTTTTAATTTCTGTATAGGGTGAGATAGATTTCTGTACACAACTCAGCATGTCCATTTTTCCCGCTTTGAGCCCATTTGTCGTAGAGTAAAGATCAAGCCCTCCTTTATGATCTCCCCCATCTTCCCTTCACTGTAACTGCTCTTCTCTGCATCTTTTATGTTAGATAATTTCCCCCTTCCTACTTCTCTTATTGGTAGAGTACAACTTCAGTTGGGCTGATGATGTTTTTGAGATGCCATAATGATGTTGGCATAAAGACTATTTTATGGAGAAAGCATGCAAGGAAGGCTGTCACATGGTGGTTAGAAGTGATTAAAGGAAATTTCCAAAGTCTCCCTGAAGAACTCTGTAATCAAATGTAAGGCACAGGAGACACTGTCAAAGGACCACCCTGATTGTCATGCCCACCTCAAAGAATGTGTTTTACCATGTGAACAAAGCAGAATTGCAGTAACTCAAAAGAATGGGAACATGACCAAATTTAGAGCCATCTCCACCCCAGATGTTCACGTGAATGTTTTGTGCCCAGCCTCTGGTTAAGCCTTTTGTGACCCGTTAGGCTGATCATCCATGGTCAGACACACCTTGACCCTGACAGAGCCATGTCATTTGGTCCTCTTGGAACACAAAGAGGAACAGAAATGACCAACCATGGTCAACAAATAATGTAATACAGAAATAGATGGTATTCTTGAATGAAAATCATCATAAAGCAAAGGCATGAAATATTTTGGCCATGGCTCATCAATCACACCAGGGCAGCCTCAAGCCCTTAAAGTGACAACAGCTAATTCTGCTTCACTTGGCCAGAAAGTCTCATATCCCTCTGTTCAGTCCCAATGGTAATTACTGTGTCTTATACATCCTTTCTACATTAGGTCTAGAGAAGACTTGGTTCCAGCTTCTCAGGAAATGAAGTATATCCTTTCTTTCTCTTTCTTCTTTTCTATCACCACGCATCACCACCACATTCCTGACCCTTCCCAGAATACCCTGTACATGTGAACTTCTCACACACTGCAGGAATTCCCATCATCTTCTCTCTTTCTCTTCCACCGATGCTCCTGCCCTACACTTTCAATATATACTTTCAGAAACATTCCACAGGGAGGCATATCGCATAGTAAGACCTTTTAAACTTTATTCCAACTCACCATGTCAGATCTTTTTCTTAACCTTCCACTGGCTTCTTATTAACTATGGTTTCAAGTGTTGACTCTGACACTCCTGAAAGAAGAAAATCCTCTTTCTCAGCTTCAGTCTTCTCCTCTCACTTGAGGAAGGTTAGACTACAAGAATTCTGGAGTCTCCTTCAAGTCTAAATCTTGTGACTTTTGGTGATGTAGGAGTTGGTGACATTCAAGGATGTGGCTGTGGACTTCACCCCAGAGGAGTGGGGCCTCTTGGACTCTCCTCAGAAGGAGCTGTACAAAGAGGTCATGCAGGAGAATGCCCAGAACCTGCTCTCCGTGGGTAAGGACACTTCCTCTGTTCACTCTAAATATGCTCAGAGGGAATATATTCATTTATGAGTGTGCTGGTTTTGGAGCATTTATCAGTGACTAGAAAGGGAAAAGTGCTGATCTCCTATGTCCCAGAGATAAGGTCCTCCTGCTGCCGTTTTTCTTCTAAAAGGTCAATAAATTGTGTGAAGAGAACCAGGAGGTTGCCTGGTTGCTCCTGAAGCTGTGTCTTGCAAATTCTAAGTAGCTTGAGGTCCCGGATCAGATCAGTGTTGAAGTATCTCAGGTGGGGAAGTAATCCCACATGATGTACTGCAGTCTGTCCCTGGACATCAATTTTGTCTTCCAGATTTCTGAAAGCTGCTCAGCCAGCTTTTTCCTACACCCCTTCCTCTTTGGGATGGGCCGAGTATTTAGGACATTCTTCTCTATGAGAAACCTCAGTTTGTGGCTCCCAGCTATATGTTGCAGGGCACTTTTGTCCTTCTTCCTTTACATTGTCCCAAATTCCAGGCCAGACGGTGGGAAAGGAAGGAAGGGAATACGTATTTCTATTCACCTGCTGTTCACCAGCTCTTGTGCTAAGTGCTTTCTTTACAATATAATGTCATTAGGGGATATTATTATCCGCATTTGACATTTGAGAAAACTGAAGCAAACAAAGTTGTTTAGGAGCACACAGGTAGTAACTGTCTGAGTCTGGATTTAAAGCTTGGCATTCCTGGCTCCTGGACAAGGGGTCTTTCCTCAGTACTACCAGATGCCTCTAATTTCTAGATAATAGAATCTATGCAATGAGTACCTTGTCCTATGACGAAGGTACACTACGACCAATTTTTCTTTTTATCCCCATTTGACTCCATGATGTTTTCCTCATCTCTCCCCAAAGTTCCCAAACTAAATGCTATGGAAACCTTGCTTTAAAACTTCTGGGAACCATCCTGTACTCCTTGATTGGAAGCCTCTGTCAGTGACAGGAATAACAGACTGGCCCCGAATCAGAATTTGGAATACCTGAGGTTCATTGAGCTCCACAGCAGAAGAATCTCACTAGAGGAGGCAAAGACTCAATGTTGAATTCCAAGGTGTTTATAGTTGGGGAAGTGAGGAGCAGGGAAGATGACAGGGCCAAAGCATGTTCATGATGGTCTGTGTTTCGAGAGCTCAAGGCTGATCTGGCCCATCCTAGTTTAGGATTCTTCCTTTAGACACCTTAATGGTAAAATAAGCCGGATCTGTTCTAACATGATGGAGTGATTCTCAAAATGGAGTAGTTTTACATGCACATTCTTTCCCCTAAAGAGACCTGAATGATAAAGTTTTCTCCATCCTCATCCCTGGTTCCCCATGACCAGGGCTGCCAGTTCCCAGAAAAGATCTGATCTCTCATTTTGAGCGAAGGGTAGCCCCATGGCTGCTGGAGCAAGAAGACCTGAGGAGCTGCCATCCAGGTGAGTCAGGTGAAAACAGGTATATGAAAGCTGTGATGACAAGAGGCTTCTAAATGTGGGGCTGAAACAAGGGCTAGATTTGGGGGCAAGAAGGCCTGACTTGGAAATATTTTTGAGACACATTTTAGCAGAGGGATCCTAGACAAGTCACTGGTCCACTAAACCTCATTTTTCCCATCTGTAAAATGAGGGATTTGGACACCAGGGCCTTTTGATGCCCTTCTAGTGATATATCTGTGATCGTAGAAAAAGTCATTGTTTGGAATTTTGGGGCAGGAACTCTCCTGAAAGAGCCAGAGAGGTTAGGCTTTCCCATATGGGCTCTTTCTTAGACCTTCTTAAAGTCAGTGAGAATTTATTAAGCGCCTTCTCTGTGCCAGACCTTCTGATACACACCAAGGATATAATGAGATACAGGGAATATCCCCTGCTCTCCTGGAGCTCGCAGTCAGGGACAGCAGACAACATACTAACAACAGTGTAGAAACCTCTTTTGTACTTGAGAAATTTGAGCTCACTGAGAAAGCGAAATCCCTAAGACTAAGGAGGACTACAAAGACTTATTGTGGAAGGTGGGCTCTAGCTGGGCCCTCAGGGAAGCCAGCACAAGTATTCTAGGCATGGGGATGGCACTGAATGCCCACAGAGGGGAGCCCTGCACCACTGAAGTATAGCATATTTGGTGGGACAGTAAGCTGAAAGAAAATTAGAAGAGTAGAAGGAGGGCAGATCATGAAGTGGTACATGATTAACAGCCCTAGAGATGATTTACATTTGATTCTTTTGCCAGGGAATTTGTCATGTTGTTGTTCAGTCATTTCAGTCATTTTTGGGTCTTCACGATCCTAACTGGGTTTATTTTGGCAAAGATCCTGGAGGGGTTTTACATTTCCTTTCCTTCATCATTTCATTGATGAGGAAACTGAGGCCAACAGGCCTAAGTGACTTACTGAGGATCACAGAGTAAGTGTCTGAGGCTGGATTTGAACTCAACCTTTCCTGACCCTTACTCTATCCTCTACTTCCTAGGTGCCCAAAGGGAGTCAGTTAGTTAAGTGTCAAAGGTTAGCCTTGCTACAGCTTTACATAGCCAAAATGTGCTGTTGTTCCAGACAGCCTGGCTCTATGATTTCCCCTCTCTCCATTCAGCAGCATCTCAGCAGTAGCAAAAGTTGCTGCCTTACTTAGAATTAATCCAAGACTAGGCTTGACATAAATCATGAACCTGTGCCCCTCACCTGATCTCTGAGGCTCCGGTTTTGGCCCGTTTTTCAAGAATCATTTACCAGATTCTTTGAGGTGACAGGTACTCTTAGTTTCAGTAAATGGGAGGTAAAAGCTCCCAGGTGTCCCATAGCATGTGATGCTTCCAGAGCTAGAAAGAAGTCTCTGTGATCTTCACTCTGGGTCTGGTCAGGTCCCAGCAGGATTCGAACGTGACAAAGGTCACTCACTATAGGGGTTATAGTGTAAAAGCAAGAAACAGAATTGGTGCCAGAACATGCATTTTTCAGCTGACAGACTTAAATACTGGGATTGTGGTAGAGGCTGAGGACTGGTGTCTACTCTGGGTCCAGTCAGTCACTCAATATGCATGGATTAAGCAACTCCATCTTTCTAGGCCCTCAACTCAGCTTCTGAAAGGGAAAATTCCATCCTTGCTATCAAGGGGCTCCCAATCTGACACACCAATGTAGAGATGGTTTGAGAAGAAGACACAGATTGGGAACATTGGTCTTAGCTGATTCACAGAAAAGAGGGTGTTTGGAAAGAGAAACAAATCTAGTTCAATTGAATATATGGAGACTCAAGGAATGAGGCTAACAAGAAGGATGAGAACATAAACACACTTCGGAGATATTGGCGGTTTGGTGCCAGAGCACTCAACTAAATTAAGAGAGTGAAAAAAGCAAGTCACATGAACTTTTTTGTTTCCCTGTGCATATAAAGGTTCTGTTTGCACTGCTCTGTTGTCCATTACGTATACAATACTATTGTGTATATCAGTGTACATGCCTTAAGTCAAACGTGCTTTATTGGTATAAAAATCTAACCATCATCTGAGCCTTCCTGGAGCCATAATCTATTTGTTTGTGGAAGCTCTTGTCCAGAGGTGATGGCTGTTGACTGATTAGCCTGTTGGTTGCTCAAGGTTGGGGAAGACTGGCAATTTCTTAAAACAAGGTGATGGTGAAGCTTGCCACATTGATTGATGCTTCTTTCCACTTGAACATTTAGAGACCATCATGGGATTAGTAATTAACCTCTTTTCAATATCATTCTGTGTCAGGGAATAGCAAGACCCAAAGAGAAGAGGGGATGAAGTCAATGTGGTATAATAATATAAATGTTTTTAATAGCAAAAGAAAGTTTGGTGGAGAAAGGCCCTCTAGTATCATGGACTGAGCATGCCCACTTGCAGAGTTGCAATTGTAGTCTGAGCTACCGAGATGCTGGTCAGTTCACTCAGGCTTTCCGAGTTCATGGCCTGACTTTTGAATATAATGAAAATGCTGGTCCAGCTGTTGTCACTGGTGTTTCTGAGGATCCAGTGTCATTGTCTCTAGCAGTCTTTGTAAATCAAGTTATCCTGCAGGTGTATAGTAATGGCATTTTAAAATGATTGATTATGTCCATTGAATTTTGAAAAAATTTCTCTTTTCCTGGGGAAGTAGGATGTAGATCAGTTAGTTTACCTGATCCCAAAGGACTAAGGGGATTACATTTACATATATGTCTACATGTTTCTCTTTATATATTTTTTATTATTTCTTTCTGGCAGAAGGAGAGATTAGACCTGAAATGCAAGAGACTGCTGAAAAGCCAATCATTTCTGTGAATGAAAATCATGATGAAACTTTCATGAGTCATGGTCCGTGTGAGGTCACTAGGAGAGAAATCTGTGCTTTGTTTCTCAGAGTCCAGATAGGAGAGAAACCATATGATCGTCACCATTATGGAAAGGACTTGAGTCAAGAGTTATCCATTATTAGCCATGCAAAAATTCAGTCTGGAGAGAAAACACATGGGTATCATGAATGTGAGGAAGCATTTAATGAATGCTCATCCTTCCTCATCCATCAGAGAATTTTCAGTGTAGAGAAACCTAATGAATGCAATCAGTGTGAAAAGTCTTTCAAACAAAGTCCCCATTTAGCTGTACATGAGAAAGTCCATAGTGAACAGACACCTTATGAATGCAACCAATATGGAAAGCCTTTCAGACAGAATTGCACACTTGGTGAACATCAGAGAATCCTCAGTGGAGAGAAACCTTATGAATGTAATCAATGTGGAAAGACTTTCAGATACAGCTCCCGTCTTACTACGCATCAGAGAATCCACACTGGAGAGAAAACTTATGAATGTAATCAGTGTGGAAAAGCTTTCTTATGGAAATATACACTTGCTCAACATGAGAAAATCCACACTAGAAAGAAAGCTTATGAATGTAATCAGTGTGGAAAGGTTTTCAGTCACAACTTCAGTCTTGCTAAACATCTGAAAATCCACTCTGGAGAGAAACCTTATGAATGTAATCAGTGTGGAAAGGCTTTCGTAGAGTGCTCAAGTCTTGCTAAACATCAGAGAATCCACACTGGAGAGAAACCTTATGAATGTAATCAGTGTGGAAAGGCTTTCATAAGGAAATATTCACTTGCTCATCATCACAAGATCCACACTGGAGAGAAACCTTATGAGTGTAACCAGTGTGGAAAGGCTTACATAGAGCACTCAAGTCTTGCTAAACATCAGAGAATCCACACTGGAGAGAGACCTTATGAATGTAATCAGTGTGGAAAGGCTTTTATACTGAGCTCCAGTCTTGTTGAACATCAGAGAATCCACACTGGAGAGAAACCTTATGAATGTAATCAGTGTGGAAAGGCTTTTCTAGTGAGCTCAAGGCTTGCTAACCATCAGAGAATTCACACTGGAGAGAAACCTTATGAATGTAATCAGTGCGGAAAGGCTTTTCTAGTGAGCTCAAGGCTTGCTAACCATCAGAGAATCCACACAGGAGAGAAACCTTATGAATGTAATCAGTGTGGAAACGCTTTTAGGGAAAGATCAAGTCTTGCTAAACATCAGAGAATCCACACTGGAGAGAAACCTTATGAATGTATTCAGTGTGGAACTGCATTCAAGGAAAGATCAAGTCTTGCTAAACATCAGAGAATCCACACTGGAGAAAAACCTTATGAATGTAATCACTGTGGAAAGGCTTTTCTAGTGAGCTCAAGGCTTGCTAACCATCAGAGAATCCACACTGGAGAAAAACCGTATGAATGTCATCAGTGTGGAAAGGCTTTTATAGTGAGGTCTAGTCTTGCTAAACATCAGAAAATCCACACTGGAGAGAAACCTTATGCATGCAATCAGTGTGGAAAGGCTTTTATAGAGAGCTCATGTCTTGCTAAACATCAGAGAATCCACACTGGAGAGAAACCTTATGAATGTCATCAGTGTGGAAAGGCTTTTATACAGAGCTCAAGTCTTGCTAAACATCAGAGAATCCACACTGGAGAGAAACCGTATGAATGTCATCAGTGTGGAAAGGCTTTTATACAGAGCTCAAGTCTTGTTAAACATCAGAGAATCCACACTGGAGAAAAACCTTATGCATGCAATCAGTGTGAAAAGGCTTTTATAGAGAGCTCAAGTCTTGCTAAACATCAGAGAATCCACACTGGAGAGAAATCTTATGAATGTCATCAGTGTGGAAAAGCTTTCCATCACAACTTCACTCTTGCTAAACATCAGAGAATCTGCACTGGAAAGAAACCTTATGAATGCAATCAGTGTGAAAAATCTTTTGCCCATACGGCAAGTCCTACTGAACATCAGTTAATCCACACTGGAGAGAAACCTCATCAGTATCTGCAGTGTGATCAAAGTTTTTATGTCCACCATCTCCTTCCCAAAGAAATCTGAGGAAGGAGGTGTCCAGGAGACACAATTTCTGGTCAGTGGTTTCATTAATTAGGGCTAGTGAATACTCAATAAAACGATGGTCATTCATCTCTATCTTGTCAACTAGAGGGAATCCCAGAGGGGTCTCAGCACTTTTGTGCCTTCACATGGATGGATCTTGCCATCAGGTACAATTGAGCTCTAATGCTTGAACATGATTGAGAATGAAGATTTCAATGATGGGGCGGGTTCATCTTCAGTCAGGTCTGGGGGACTTGACTCCTCCCTTAGTCTCCACAGAGGAGACTCATCTCTTCCCATAGCAGCCCTGGGCATCAGTTTCCAGAGGCATGCAGCAGGGAACCGGTTCCCCTCTTAGTTGGGGATTGTGAAGCCCTTTGGCCATAAAATCCCCCAGACTGACATCCTTCTCCACGTGGGCGGCTCTCATCTCTCCCCTTGTCTCAAGCTCTCAACTGTCCTCAGTGGGCCCCCTAGCACTCCTGGATACATGTACAGGAGCCGGGTGCTTGTGCTCAGGGAGGACCCCTGGGGTCCACCCAAGAAAAACCTCATAGAGGCGGGACTGCGGGGTGCCTCTTAGGAGCTCACCCGTGTTCCTCTCTGGGAGAGCTTTTCCAGAGCTCATGGATGCCTCTCCCTAGTGTGGGAAGGTGCACACAGCAGCGCAGCTTCTGGCGGATACACTTCTTTTAGGATCCCCAGAATCCTGTGCTCCCCAGGGTTCCTGTGATGTTCCAGTCACTGCAACCTCTTCTCCTGCAGGAAGTGGAGCCTTCCAGCTCAGGCCTGGAGCCCTGGGGCTTCTGCTTCACTACCCAACAACAGAAGTGTCATCGCAACCTTGTCTGGAAGGGCATTGGAGTATTCCGGACATGTGACTTCTTGGCCATCTGGGTTCCATAAGAGCTCCCCCGCAGCCCTGCCTCCAGCTGCCGGCTCCTCCCTCACGTCTCCTCCCGTTGGCGGCTCCTGCCCCACATCCCCGCCTCCTGTTGCCCTCTCCTCCAGCTTCCATGCTTGTCCAGGCACCCTGAGGTCCCCTCTCCAGGCTTACCACTTTCTCCCACTCCCAGCACTCCGCCCCTAGCCTACCCTCCAGGCCCAGGTCTTCTCTTCCGGAGCACAGCTCCCAGTGAGATGGAACTATCTCTCCCACCCCAGGATCATCCCGCCCCATGTCGCCCCTGGGCTGCTTCCTTAGGAGATCGCAGCCCTGGCTCCCCCAGAGAGTCCCACGGGGTTCCCCCGCTCCTGGTCCTGCCCCCTGATCTGTTCTGCAGACACTGGCTCAGGATCCTGGAGGCCCCGCAACGAGGACATTGTTACCTCCTTCCCTCCCCCTGTTTTGGGGCCTTTCTGGGATGGTGTGGTCTCTCCCTGAGTGGGGGAGCCACCCTCCTCTGAGATCAAAGGCGCTTGGCTTTGGTTCACAAGGTGATAGAGCAGTGACCTGGATGTTCTCATCACCTCTCGCCCTTGGCATACTTCTGCGTCTTAGCCACTATATTCAGTGTGGGCTCTGACTCCAAGGCCGGCCTTGGACTGATGGGCAGCTGGCTCTTTCACGGTCTTGACAGATTTTCCACGCTCTCTCCCTGTCAATACTCCCCCATCCATGGCCAACACCATTGGGGCCGTGGCCTCTGCCCCCTCTCCTCATGTCTCACTTGGCTCCAGTACTTTGGGACTCCTTACTGACTGCTCTCCACTCTAGCTTCTGGGGGCTCCTCTGCCCCCTCTCTTCCTTTTCAGTTTCCTTTCATGTGCTGTCTCTTTCCAGCAGAGGGTAAGGACTGTACTTCCTCTTTTGTCTTTGAATCCCTGGCCTTTAACAAGGTGTTTGGCTTATTGACCACTGACTATTAGAGGCCACCCAAACTCTTAGGGATTGCTAATTGGCCACCATAGTGCATTTAGGGACTTGTGTACACAATACACACACATGTAAACATGTATATCTACATTTCCTAATTATTTTAGCAAATTTAGGAGTCTTCTGTTTAGATCTGTCAGGCCCAGATAAATCTAGAATGAAGGAAAAGAAAGGAATTTTAGTAAAACTAGCTATTCTGGACTCCTGGAGAAATCTGAATGAGAATAGAATGGAATATTGTATTACCCAGCTATGCCTGGCACCTTCACAAAACTTGACCTTGTATTAGGGCATGTAAACCTCACAGGAATGAAGAAAAACAAACCTATAAAATACACATTTTCCAGTCAATAAGGCAGGCAGTGTTGAGGAAGGAATAACCCAGTCTGCTGCCAAAGCTCGATCTGCTCTTTGTCACTCTCCAAGTGTAGAGGAAGGTTAAGGGATTCCTAGAACTTGTCTTTTTGAGTTCTCATATCACTTGAACCCCATCTCTCTGTTCCTGATAGCCCTCATGGGTCACTGATTAGGGAGGGGTTGAGAGGCAACCCCCTTCTTGATGCCATGGGCCCCTGGAGCACTTCTGTCCCTGCAGTGCCCCTGAGCTCCCTGCCATGAGCTGGGTTAGAATGTCTTTCTCCCAGCCCCTACTTGTGCTCCTCTTCTTCATGCCTCTTGCTATCATTGCCTGGGGTCTTCATCCCAGAGCCCTCCTCCTCCCCAACCTTCATAAGCTCTCCTCCTCCCTGTATCCAGCATTCTATCCTCAGACTGGACCAACACCAGTCAAAGAGGGTATTCCATAAACAAAGAGGATTGTGAATGAGGCTGGCAATGCCCTGGCTAAGGATTGTTTCTTTTAAAATAAAATAGGCAGGAATTTGAAAACAGAAGTAACAACATTGCCCTGGTCTCTCCTGTGTATTGAACTGATTCAAGGCACTTTGCCATCAGAAACACTAACTACCGCACTCCCTCATCACAATTGCTGCCCTACGGTGTGCTTTTTTAAAGGTTTCCCTCATGATCCCTGGGGCACAAGTACAACCACTCATTCCTCTGTCTTGTTGGGGTCTTCTCTTTGCTCCCTGTATCTATGCCTAGCACCTCCTCCCCCACATCCATAGAACTGCTTCCTCCTCTCCTTTGCCTCTTTGGCCAACTCCTCCCTGCCAGACCTTGAAGGCAGGACACTCTGCTGGTCCCCCAGGGTCTGAGCTGCACACTGACCCCTCCTGTCTTGTAGCTGGTTTGACACTGAAGGTCACACTAAGAGGGCAGTGAGGGTTAAAAGGAGCAAATACTGGGAGATGTTAGTGGTGGGCAGGGTTCCTGTCTCCTGCATCCTCTGTTCCAGTGTTTCTGGAAATAACAGCAACTCAAGGAACAAGGTGAACTTGGCTTCTGGGTCACACAGTGTGTACTATGGCTGCCTAGAAAAGCAAACTGGGTCAGTGGACCTTTGGTCCTAAAGAGAGTCAAAAGAAATTAGTCTTCTCCCTTTTTTCCCCAGGCCCTACCTTCTCCCAGGTTTCAGCAGTAACAAAAGCCCATTGCTGGAAAAACACACAAATTGAAAACAAAACAACTATCACATCTCCCTGTGTCTACAGTGCACACCGATTGAGACTTTATTGCTCCCTCTGTTTCCCACTCCAAATCAAACAAGATAAATGTAAATTTCTTGAGAAATTCTTTAATACAGTCTCAGTTCCCAGAACGGGGCATGTTCATGCTTCTTCATCCAAATTTCTAGCTGGAAAAGGCTAGCCAAATAATTCAGAATCTCAAATGTGATTTATGCTTCATCATGTACCTGTCCAATGTTTCCCAAAAACGTAAAAACACTGCTCTGTCCAGATGACGTTTGTGACCGCTTAATTCTAATACTGTTTGGATCCAGGTGTACTTCATTATGTTTCAGATGAAAAGCTTTGAATTTAGCAAATATGTCAACTGGTGATCCATCAGGTAATAGCCACGGCCAACCTTTGAACTGCCAGGTAGGGCCTTGTAGAGAAACTGCCACAACACGGTCCCAGTCTTGAGGCATAACTTTGAGGGGCTGCTCTACTACTTGATAGGGGACTGTGACACTCATGACAGTGCCCCCGGGCTGCATCTGCTCTTTTCTTTTGTGAAGGAGGGTTTCCCTTTCTCGTCGGCAGCCTTGCTTTTTCTTCTCCGAGGGGACAAATTTCAGGTCCTGCAGAAGGTCCTT
Source organism: Pseudochirops corinnae (assembly GCA_028646515.1). Taxonomy (NCBI): domain Eukaryota; kingdom Metazoa; phylum Chordata; class Mammalia; order Diprotodontia; family Pseudocheiridae; genus Pseudochirops; species Pseudochirops corinnae. Next base: position 352,940,613 of record CM053587.1, read on the forward strand.
TGCACTCAGCATGGTTATTAATGTGGTGGTGGCTGCTGGAATGATGATAATGAGTGTTGAAGACCCTTTTTTCTGGTTTGGAGCTGGTCTTGCTTGGGAACCTGGTCTTGGTACTGGCTGTGCAGCTGTCATTTGAGCTTTCTGAGCAGGTGCTGCCACCATTGCAGACTTCAGAGTCATTGCATGCTAGGTGCCCCTTGTATCAATTTGGAAGCCTTTGGTTTCTTCTTTTCCTTTGAATCTATCCTGATCATATGTGTTGTAGGCAGCTGGAAGAGGTGGTTTATTCCGCAATGTGGCATCCACAGGTGCCCTCTTCAGTGCAGGAGGCCTCTGCTCTTGGGCTCGTCCTTCCTCCCTGGCTTTCACAGATTGAAGAATTGCCAAAATGTTCTCGGCAAAATTCTTTCTTTGGCTTTGCATAATCGTAGTTCCTTGTAGTCCCTTCTCTGTCTCCACTTACGATATGTCTGGTCACAGCTACCTCAGTATCAACACAACTTCTTGTTCTAAGTGCAGCAATGTCAGCATCTAAATCAATCTTGATAGTAGACCTTTTCTTGGCCATAATTTTAGCTTTGATTGTAGCAATTTTTTCCCACAGACATAGCCTCAGATAAGGACCTAATCTGTGCTGTCTGCACAATCCCTTCTTTGTGACCCTCCAAGCAAGCAGCCAATCTTTCTTTTTCAAGACACACACACTCTTCATCCTCTATGCCTGGTTTCTTTGCCTCTGCTAATATTTCTCTTGCTGCTCTGTTTCCTTGCCTGGATCGTGGCAGGCTGATCTCAAAAGGGGCACCTCTGATGATCCTTGCAGGTGTTGATGTTTTGCTACTTAGATATGCTAGTAGATGCTTTCTATGAAATCGTCGAACCATAGGGAGGTTTGCAGGTGCCACATACCGGACGTATGCAGGATGAGAGAGAGATGGACATTATTCAGCAGGAACAAGATAGAATCCAAAGTGTAGTACTCTTTGGGTTGGCTTTTCTTTCCGGTCTCCCAAATCCTATATGGGTCTGGACGTTGTTGGGCCAGGAGAACTAGCCGAAGATCACCATATCCCTCTTCACCACAATTTCCTTCTTTTCGATGTTGTACTGGAGTAGGACGCTCAGCAGGTCTGCCATCTGCCACCACACACCCTGCAGCCCTATCTCTCTGTTACTTTCCAATGGCATCATTCCTCAAGGTGGCAGCCTGAGAAGGGTGTAGACTCTTGCCAATTTGCAGTCCTTCTGATTGGGAGGAGGAGGAGGCAATCTTGGCTTGAAGGGTGGGAGGGTTAGTGAAGTTCAGTTGCGTTTTCCTTCCTCAGTCTCCTCAGTGACTGCCCCCATCCTTTGTTTGCTCTGGAATTTAGTCAGCATGCCTGGACTCTGAGATGGTGGTCCAGAAATTAACTCTGCCTCCTGTTCCAACTCATCAAACCTTGGTATACACCTGTTCTTCACCCCCGATGGCTCCTTACATATCTGTGAGTCATCACCAAACACTTCCTTCAGCTTCTGTTTTCAACTCCTGGCAATTTGAGACTGTATGCTTGGAGCTATGGTCCTGTTGTACTGCCTCAAGCAGCTGGTCAATGAACTGGAGGGTAGAGTCATTAGGAAAAGGCTTTAAGTGATCAGCTGTTGTCTTCTTATCCATGCCCTTTCCTACACAATTTAATACTGCCGGGACCACTGTGGCATCTGAGAAAAGCAACATCCTTTTCCCTGTCTTACCTATCAATGGCTTCAGCTCATCCAGCTCTCTTTTGGGCAAGGCCATCGTGTAAGGCAGTGAAACGCCATGGGATACTCAACACAGCAGGGTGAAAAGAAATCAGTCTTTTTCTCAGTTTCTTTCCCTGCCCGTACCTTTGCCCAATTCAGATAGGAATTATAGCCCATGACAAGAAAAGGACTCATTTAATTTCCCACAGTACAGACTGAGTAAGGCATCATTATTATTTATACTCTTGTTCTGCAAAGTCAAACACTCAACAAAACATTAGATCCCAGTTGGGCCACCTAGACCCCTCCTTCCTGGGTTCCACCTATGAATCTGCTTCATTAACTGTCTCATTTCTGCTAGTTGTGAATCTAGCTCCTCCCCTCCTGAATCTCCTTCATTTCTAAACTTTCCCATTCTGACTAGGTAGGAAACTAGCTCTTCTGACTTCTAAATCTCTGTCATTTGTAACCTTTCCCTTTCTAGCTATGTGAGTATCACCTGGTTTTCTAGGAACCCACTATGTTCTCTCTTCAGCCTTGGCCTGATCTAAGGGCACTGCGGGTCATAGGAGGAGTTTCTTTCCCGGGGACCAATAAAAGACTAGTGTGGACTATGGCTGCCTAGAAATGGAAACTGTGTCAATGGACTTCTTCATCCTAAAGAGAGTTAAAAGAAATTAGTCTTCTCTACTTTTCCCTCAGCTTTTTTTTTTCCCTCCACTTTTCCATCTTCTTCCAGGTTTCAACAGGAATTAAAGCCCATAACTGGAAATGAAATCACCATATCTCCCCTGTGTCTACAGTGCAAATTGATTAAGACATTGTGGCACTCTTTTTTTTCTTTTAAGTTAAACACCCAACAAAATATGAGATTCCGTTTGGGCTTCCCAATCCTTTCTTCCCTGACTTCCACCTTTGAATGTCTTATCATAAACAGTCTCCTTGCTGTTAGGTATGATCCTTGCTCTTCCACTTGTGAATCCCTATAATCTGTAATCTTTCTCTTTCTTACAAGGTAGGAAGCTACCTTTTCCCTTGTGTTCTCCTAGCTCTCAGATTTAAATGTTATAGAACCTGATACTATATCACTACCAGAACTAGAACAAACTTATACCTGTGTCCAAATAGCAGATCTCAAACATTTTATCAGATAAACCTGTGAAGAAGTTTTTAAAACCATGGCTATAATCCTAGCGAAATGAAAAATATTTAACGACACTTAACTTTTAGACAAGTTTTTAACATCTGAGTCTATAACACAACAGCATCTAAATTACCAGAGAAGTTATTTTAACTAGATACATATTAGCAATGAACTTAATTTCCCATCAATAGCACTAGCAACGAGGAGCTCATTCCACATGATCCTGAAAGTATCTAGACAAGATATTGGTCTAACCTCACTTGCAAAAGACTAAAAAGTCAAAGCTTCAGAAAATTCTTCTGCAGTGTTTTGGGATCTGTAGATGCATGGACTGAGTCTTCTCATTTTAGAATTTCATATTCTTAACTAAATTTAAATCACTTGATTATAGCCTGACCATGTGGCTTCATCTGAAGGTCTTCAAACATTGACCTGCTGATTAGTTCTTAGTCTGCTGTCTGAGATCAACACTCATGGATATTTCTGAAATCTAATTACTTACAACTGTTGGCTTCATTACAAAAATATTACTGTCTCCTATATTTCTTTGTTTCTTTTTTGGAGGGGGGAGGGCAAGGCAATTGCAGTCAAGTGACTTGCCCAAGATCACATGCCTACTAAGTGTTAAGTGTCTGACGTCAAATTTGAACTCTGGTCCTCCTGACTCTCAGGCTGGTGTTCTATTCAATGGGCCGCCTAGCCGCCCCCATCTCCTGTATTTCTAAAGAGTTTTTTAAAAAGATACTTGTGACAATCTTTGACAATAAATATATAACACAGGAGAATCAAAGTCTGCCTGATCACAGTAGCTGTACTTAAAATGAAATCCATATTCAGTCTTTGGCACCTGAATTTTTTACCCAAATGGTTTCATACCAAATGACAAGGTAATCATTTCAACTATTCAGTAGTATTCTTTACAAGAACCAGTGATTTAATAGCGTTATGCATCACTAGAATAGATTAGGTAAACAAAATGCAGTAGTCAATGAGGAGAGTAATCTACTACTTGATAAACCCAAAGACTCTGACTTCTGGGATAAGAACTCAATACTTAACAACAAGGGCTGGCAATGCTTTGAAATAGTATGGCAGACACTGGGCATAGATCAGTATCTTACACTATATGCCAAAATGATGTCCAAATGAATACACAGTTTAGATATAAAGCCTTTTACTATAAACAAATTAGGAGATCAAGAATAATTTACATGGTGGATTTATTGAAAATGGAGCAATTTATGACCAAATGAGAGATAACATTATCCAATGCAAAATATATAATTCTGATTAGATAAAACTGAAAAGTTTTTGCACATAGTCAATGCAAAGAAGGTTAAGAGGGAAGCAGAAAACTGGGCAAGAATTATAACAACCAGTATCTCTGGAAAAGGCCTCATTTCTAAAATATTTAAAGACCTGAATCACATTTATAAGAATACAAGTCATTTCCTAACTGATCAATAGTGGAAGGATATGAAAAAACAGTTATTAATAAAAGAAATTAACTATGTAGAGTCATATAAAAAAATGCTCTAGACCACTATTGGTTAGAGTAATGCAAATCAAAATAACTCTGAAGCAACACCTCACATATATCAGATTGGCTAACATGATAATTCCTGGAGAAGATGTGGAAAACTGGAACACTTATATAGCCCTGGTGCAGTTGTAAAGTGATACAACCATTCTAAAGAACAATACCCCAAAGGACTATAAAAATGTGCATACCCTTTGACCCAAAAATACTGCTGCTAGGGCTGTTTCCCAAAGAGATTATAAGAATGGGAAAAGGACCCACATGTAGAAAAATATATATGGCAGCTCTTTTTGTCATGGCAAAGAACTTGAAATTGAGGGGATAGATTTGGCTCTTCTCGGCAATATAAGGATCTAAAACAGCTCCCAAAGACATATAATGGAAAATGCTGTCATCTTCCAGAGAAAGAAATGCAAAGTCTGAATGCAGACGTAAGCAGACTATTTCTTTACTTTTTTGGTTTCCTTTTTTTCTATTCCTTCTTTCTCATGGTTACTCCCATTCATTCTATTTCTTCAATGCAACATGACTTATGTGAAAATATGTTTAATAAGAACGTACAGGTAGACCCCATATTGAATTGTTCAACATGTTGGGGATGGGGGTGGGGAGGAAAAATTTAAAAGTTATGGAAACGAAGGTTGAAAACTAAAATATTTTTTTATAAAAAATCCAGGACAAAAAGTACCAATCATTTCAAGCACTTCCTAATATCTACTATTGTTTTCAGCTAATCCGCTGTCAAAAATTGAATTTGCCAATCCCTCCTTTTAGGTTCTTGCCTACCATACTTCTAATAGGGGACCATCCTTAAGACCATATTGTGATTCACCTTTGGGATGAATTTAAGTTAAATCTGGGTTTTATAATTATCCATGACAACATACACAAACTCAAAAATTTCTGACAGAGCTTTGAGATTGAGAATTGATTATTGTCATTCCCTTCATTCTTACAGGCCCACAATGAAATTTCCAATTACCAAGGATTTTTGTTTCTCTTTTCCTTCAAACTGCCCAAAGAATCTGACCAAATTCTTGACTCCACCCTCTTACTTGGTAACTTGATGTTCCCATCCTCTCATTTTTGAGCTCCAGAATTTCCAGCCATGAAATGAAAAAGATACCTGAAATTTACCATGACAATCTTATTTCAGAAACCTTCCTCAAACCTTTCTCAGCATGCTTACTTTTTCTTCCTTAATCTCTCTGTGTATAAACTTAATATACTGTAAATTAACATAAACATATCATCATTATGTGAAATTTAATACAATATAATACCTCAAAGCAAACTTAGAAAGGTAAAAATAATTTCAATTCAGGGTAAAGCTGCTGTCTACCTAAAACAATGTTGGAGGATTTTATTGAGCAAAGCAGAACTGAAACACCTGAAAGGAAAAGCAGGATGTGCAAATTTAGTGAATCCAACCCAAATGTTCAGGAGGACTATTTATAACCAACCTACATAGAGTAGAGTATTCTGAGCTGGTATTGTTTTGATAAACCAGAGTCAGACACATTGAAGCTTGCCTTTATCGTAGTGACCTCATCTTGGTTCTCTTAAAGAATGAGGGATCATGATCAACTAACATCCCATGGTAGTAGTTTGACCTGATTGAAGTGCATTCCAGGTTAAGGAATGAACCAAAAAAGGCCTGGGGGGCAGCTGTGTGGGCTGAAGCCTCAGGTCCTGACACTTTGGTCTTCAGGACAGCTAGCAGATCAGGGGAAGATGGCAGGACCCTCCAGGAGTGCTGAACTTTGGGCCAAAGTGCAATGAACTGGTCAGATTGCTGGCTGTGGGAGTCAAGGAATGAGTTCATACTGGGTGAGTGTCATCACACAGAGTGGGGACCCTGCTGGTTGTGGTCAGTCACTGAGTCCTTAATTTTTCAAGGGTCAATTGTGAGTTTAAGCTTGCAGTTGCTTAAAGACTCCAGGGGAAAAAGAGAATATTGGCAGGGGCTGGTGGCTTGTGGTTCAGGGGAGGAAAGGCATACCTGAAGTCAGGTCCCCAGACAGATCTCAGAAAACAGTAGAACAAAAAACTTCAGCCTGAGAGATTATCCCTTACATAGGGACTAAAGCCCAAATTTAACACAAAGTTCTCAGATGAGAAATTTGATGATGATGATGATGATGATGATGATGAAGGAAAAGAAAAGCAATCCTCCCAATGGAGTTATTATTCTGATGGAGAAGATCTGTGTTTAAACTCAGAAGAATACAGTGAAGTTACAGAGCTACTTTGATGCACTCTGGGAGTCAGAAATTTCCAGGTTCTCCAGACTTCCTCCACATACAGAAAATCTCTGTGAAACAGAGCAGACATACAGTACCCAGTAGTGTGACCTTGTGTTTGATAAATATAAAGCTTTATATGCTTTGATGATAAAAATACACTCTTTGGTAAAACAAAAATGCAGAAAACCTGGAAAGCAGTATACCAAAAATGGGGTGTACATCTATATCTGAAGCCATTTACCAAGATATGATCAAAATGTATACATTACCTAGATATAAAGGGAGATATCATAAGAAAACTAGAAGAACTTGAAACATATTAACTATCAGACTTAGGAATAGTAGAAGAATTTTTTAATAAATAAGAGACAAGGCAATGAGAGATGTAAAATGAATAATTTTTATTGCATTACACTAAGGCATTATACAAAAAAACCAACAAAATGAACCTTGTTGTATATGATGCTGAAGAAAAAACATTGCACTGTAAGAAATGATGAGCTGGTTGATTTTAGGAAAAAACACAAAATGAGTTGCCTGAAATTATGAAAAGTGAAGCAAACAAAACCAAGATAACATTGTATACAGTAATATAAATATTATTCAAAGAAAAATTGTGAACACTCAACTTATTCTCAGTATTGTAAATACTCAGATCTGGTATAAAGACCCTGTTAAGGAAGATGCTGTCCTCCTTCAGAGAAAAAACTAAGACATTTTTCAAAAAAAAATTAGGATTTTACCTGCCATGGTTAGAGAGACTTGCTATGAAAGGATGAAACAGGAACATGATTATAATTATACCAAGACTGGTCTCCAGGCCTAAGCCTAGAGGCACAGAATTGTTTAACATGATGATACATCCCAAATTATGTTTGATTTCAGGTAAGAGTCATATTTAATTTTTTGGAAGAGTCAGAGTAATCAGAAAAGTTTCATATTATCCCTAGGTTATCAGAACCAGGCTCAGGATTAACCAGGTGGGAAACATTCCTCTTCCAAAGTGAAAGAATACAATGGGGAAACTGAGTCAAGAGATCCTTCCTTTACCCTGCAAAGCCATCCTTTTAACCTACCCAGGCCCAGACATCCGCTTATAGTAGTTTTCAAATCATTCTCCCTTTTTAAAATCGTGCTTAACCAGTATTCTTTACTTTTTGCTTCCTCTTCATTTTCCAGAATCTGGATAGAGTTAGTATTCTATCATTCCCAAGTGGAGACAGTTGCATTTTTCAGTTCTTAACAACTCATCTTACACAAGTAACTTGTATTTAGTAACATCAATTGCAGTCATCCCAAATTGTTTGCATTGAAGGCCATTGTAAAGCAACCTCTACCAAAGTACATCATAAAGGACAAATTGTTACTTTTTCATTTTAAACA
>CM053587.1:352949150-352964253 GCA_028646515.1 Pseudochirops corinnae
AACCAGGAAAGGGTTAACATTCAAAATTGCATTTGGTGGCCAAGAAGTCAGACAGTTCTTCAAATTCAAATAGCAAAGAATCTACATATTTTACTTTGGGGACCCAGTTATACTTGGCTTAAAAAACTTTCAGTAGTCCAGATCACTTTCCTATTAAAGTTTAATCTTGAAGGCAGGAAGAAAACTTACCCTTAGTTGCTGCTTCTCGGACTTAAAATTTCTTACCACATTCAGCTTCAGTTAGTTAAATATCATTCGTTAGATTTCAACTACATACCTTATGCATAGAAAGAGCAGTCATTCCTTTGTAAAAATAGTAGGAAAAGGGGAGAGGTAAAGGGAGCACCTGGAGAGAAGTAGAGGCTAGGATCTTGGGGTTTAGGGAAAATCTATCTTTGAGATCCTCCATCTTTATCCCTCTTTCTTCATACATCATTGCTCCTTAAAGAGCCTACTGCTGCTCTATCCTTTCTTATTTGTGGGAATCCACTTTTCTGCCTTTAATTTTGGTCAATATGGTCCTTTTCTCCTCAGTGAAAACACTTATGTGGATTTTAAGATTAAGACTTTGCCTGCCATATTGGCTGTGTCAGGAACACCTGAGACAGCAAGTTAGCGACCTGAGATAACCTCGGCTGAGATTTCCTGGACTGAAATGGCAGCCTGATCTTCCTCCAATTACTGCTCTTCCTTTTCCTCTCTCTTTTCTTTCCTTTTCTTCATAGAAAGTACATAATGTGAGGTATTTAGTGTACTGTTATGACATCCAGGATAACTATTACAAAGATGTTCTCATGTCTCTGGAAGGGATTGATGAACAAAATGGGCCCAAATCATAACTTGCATCTCCAGCGTTGATTTAGGTCTAAACCAGCCTATGGCATAGCACTACTCCATCATAGGAGTGATTAGGGTTTTCACCTTCTTCTTACACTGACTGATGAATCTTATTTCAGTTGGATGAACTCATTGCACTAATATTCATACTCTCATGCAAATATTCTCTGTTCTAATGTAATAGCCAGAGTTATTGGGGTCCCATCATGGATCATGTAAAGGCCAACTAAAGAGACTTCTAAAGTCAGGGAATACTTCTTCCAGTTAACCTATTTGTTGTTTCTGTGATCACTTGTCTTTCACTTGGGGAGAGCAGAGACATATTCAGTGGGTTTCCCCTTCCCAGATTTCATTGTGACTGTTAACACAGCAATAAAATGATCTGTTACAGTACCAGGGACCTCATCAAAACTTGGGAAGTTACTTCTACAAAAGGAGAGATCAGCAGATGTGAAATTTGGTGTCTAATAAACCCACATTATCCTGACTGGCCAACAGGAGAAGTTTTGCTGTTGTCTTTTCTGTTTTACCTGGCTCAGCTGAGTGTTCTCCTAAGGCATTCTCTTTCCTTGTGCTGTTTTTCTGTTCTCAGTTCCCATTATTAATACATATCCTTAAAACACACAAAAAGACAGAAGAAAATAATCATACTAAAGGATAGAGAGACAAGGAAAATAAACACTGGTGATGTAGGAAAGACTCAGTGACCAATCCAAAAAAAAAAAAAAAGAGTTACTTCTCCTGATCCTCTACATGGGGAAGTTAAAGAATTCTTTTGCTAATTTAAATTCCAATTGTGATGTGGGTAAGAAAGCAACTTCCCAGTAAAATGTAAAGGCACAGTCAGAAGAAGCAAAACCTTTCCCTGAAAACTTATGCATGTGTTACTTGGTCCAGTTTGGACACTTGATGTCAATGGGGACCAGGCTATAGCAAACTTCTGGAGGTGTAAAATACATAAAAAGATATCTACCAAGTTAAAACTTTTGGCCCCTCTTAGAAGTATCTGACTTGTTTAATTAAGAGAAATACAATGGCAATTTACTATATGACATTCTGGCTAGGAAAATTATCCTCAACTTCCAGAACAAGCAAAATATTAGGAAGGATCAATGTCCACAAAATAGGTGCAGGGGAGGAGGGGTGGTCAAAGAAAGCCTTCAAAATGTGACGCTCTGCAGTGGGCAGGAGGTGTGATAGGAAAAGGCCTGCTAGAAAATCGGACCTGCAAAGAGCAAGGGGTAGAGAGGCAGTTTTTAAAGACCTAAAACTGTCAATCATAAGTTCATTAGGCTAATTGTGTGTACAAAGGTGGAGTTAGGAAGGAACCTGGGAGGAGCCTGGGAGGAGCCAGGGAGTGAGTAATACTTAAAGGAACATGCACCCTTCACATCAACTGTGCATGTTCCCCACCCATAATTCACTGGGAGAAATCCGATGGGAGGGGGAGCAAAAGGCCTAGTTTTTGTCATGAAACATCATAAAGTCAACTAGTGGTCAGATTTGAGGTCAAATTCCTAAGGAGAAGTACCTCATCCAGATTGAGGATGGATGAGTCTTGTTTTGGCCTGTTACTAGAACAAAAGGAGGTAGTGCCTTTAAAAGACTCTTGTTATCATAACTACAGAGTTAATGGTTTCAGAGGAAACACATCTAGGCTGGGGCCAGAAAAGGCACAGAGTTAATTCTTTGTGGCTGGGGACAGGGGAGAGATAGAGTTAATGCTTTACAGCTGGGGGGAGGGAAGGGATAGAGTTAAACTGATTTCACAAACTCATGGTACATACACAAGACTGAAGTTACAAGTATGCCACAAAAATCACCCCCAAATATTCAGAGGCTCCTTGTCATTATCTTTGTTAATAATGAGACAAGGGCAGGTTGGCTGAGCTTCTCAAGAATACTCCAGAAACCTTACAAGAGATGCTGAAACCATTTTGAGACAACATTTTGTGAAAGTATTGAGAACCAATTATTCCTTTAGCTCATAGCAATTGTATCTTCAGCATCTAACATCAGGAGGGAGGTGTAGACCTTAGCATATGCAAGCCTTTCCACTCAGAGAAAGGATGGTAGAATGAACAGAATTGTAGTAGTACAATATCAAATATAAGTCTCAGGATAAAAAATGAATTTCCTCATGGCCAAGGTTGGGACTAGGGATCTTGGCATCTGGAAGATTGAAGGTATGACTTTCTGACTTCACCAGCTATTAAAGAGTAAGGGTTGAAACCCTGTCCTCCTACAACAGGAATCTCCTCTCATCCTCCAGGTTCCTAATTAACAAACACGAGTTGGGACTAGAAGCCTTAGCAACTGCATCTTGATGGCCAAGACTTCTTGTTTCTGACAAAGAAAGCAATCACCAAGGGCTTGAAGTTTGTGACCCAACCACAGGGAATTCCCCTCCTCTCATGGCCCTGTGTTCCATGACATCACAGTGCCAGATCTTACACCATTCTGTAAAACAGCAGTCATGTAAATGGCTTGCTAGGTTTCCTCTGACTTAGCCCCACACCTAGAGGCACCTGTCCCCTCCTGTCTGAATGACTGGAGTAGTCTTCTGATGCTTTCTATATATGTAAATACTGTTTTCTTTCTTGCTTTCTCAATGACTAGAGAAGCATTTTGATGGATAAAAAGAATTTTGAAGAGAAAATACAATGATTTTGAGAAATCTCATTCTGACTGGTCTCCCTGCCTTGTATCTCTCTCCACAGTTGATCCTCCATTAAGTATAATAGGATCACCCTAAGTGCAGGTCTGAGGATATGACTTCACCATTCTTTGAGCCCCAGTAGTTCCCTAGAAAAATCAGCTTCCAATAACCTCCCTGCTTCTCCTCAAAAATGATGCTCCATCCATGATGGGCTGTCAATTCATTGATCCTGGGTTGCTGCCCATGCTGGGTAGGCAGCTTTCATTTCCCAGTCTCCATATCCCAGCTTTTTCTTTTTTTGCTTTTATCAGTGTGCTCCTGAAAGCCCCCTTTCCATAGGAAGCCTTGCTTCATCTCCCTTAGTGCTACTGCCTTCCCTCTGAGCCCATCTCCCTTTCACTTTGTCAGTATCTCCTTTGTAGCCAACTGTTGGCCTCTTGTCTCCTCAGGCCATTTGAAATGTAAGCACACTGAGGGCAGGGATTGCTTTGTGTTTTCTTTTGGGTCCCAAATACTTAGCATACTGCCTTGCACATAGTAGGTGCTTAGTAAATATTTTGTGACATACAGAGTGGAATATTTTCCTACTATAAGAAATTAGGAAATCAACAGTGTCAGAGGAAACTGGGAAAATCTTAGTCAACTATGCAGAACAAAGTGAGCAGATTTGGAAGAATCATTTATACAACAACATTACAGAAGAAAACATCAGTGCAAGATTTCAATGTGTGATCATGGCAGTGAGAAAGCAAAAGCCCCAGGACTGAGGCTCCAACAGCCCACTCCTTTCCTTGCACAGAGTTTGCAAAAGAGGCCCCCTTCTGCAGACAGAGCCACTGCAGGAATTGGTTTTCCCAGACTCTGTGTGTATCTGAGGAGGGTCTCATTTTCACAGGTGTTGTGGTTGTTACTCAATGGAAGGAGGGAATAATGACAGGGGCAGGTGATAAATGCAGGCAAATACATAGGCATTGCTTAAAAGAAGAAATGGCCTGTCCCTGAGCTTTAATGCTCAATCATAATAAGAGAATCATAATTAACTTTGCTTTGCATCACTCCTGGTAAAAAGCTGCTTTGTTCATGGAATTGTGACTTAACATTTGATTGTTCATCTGGGTATCTTTCAATAAAATTGATCTGAAAAAGAAGGGACAAGCTCATCTGACTTACCAAGCATGCTACCTCCATGTTTAGCTCTTTAAATACTGGGAGCAATTGTAGAATGAGTTCAGCCAATCAGTGGAGGACCCCAAGCCCAGGAGCACCTTCAGGAGGCAGGTCCTTGTGACTGGCAGAAAGGGGAGGGAGGGAGTAGGGGGTTAGACTCCCCTCTGACCCTCTAATATGAGAGACCAAAGCAGCAGCGGGAATGAGTCCAGAACATCCTCAAGGACAACAATGCACAAAGAGGGACACAGAAACAGAGCCCTCCAAGATAGGAAGCTGCTCGATGTGGTGTGAATCTTGCAACACAGAGGAATGCTGTCCATGGTATCCCCATAGGACTCTCAGGAACCAGAATTTGGGATATTAACAAATCATGATTTGATAATACAAGAAATGGTCAAAGAAAATTGTCCAGAAGTATAGTAGACCAGACTTTCATGCGCCCCTCTTCTATGAGGCAGATATGCAGGAAGAGTATAATCTTATTGGATGGATGCTTTCATTGGGTCTATGAATAACTAAAGAAGTTTCTGGTAGTCAATTAGCAAATGACTCCCTACTTTTTTTGTGTCTCTGGGAATAGTCTTGAGGACAAAGTCTCATTGAATAATTAGCCTTGGGCGGGGGAAGGAGTGGTGGATTCCAAAGAAGGATTCCTTCATGTAGGAACTCCTGCTATAGGGAATATAAGCCTTGTGATTTTCTTCTATCTTTGGCTCTGTATGAAATGGTTCTGTAATAAACAGACTATTGAATACATCCCCATCTCTCTTTTATTCAGCTGGTTGCTGGGCCAAATTACTGTGCTGGTCACAGCACTGAAGCATTGGAACAAGACAGGAGAATAGAAATAGAAAAAATCCACTGACCACCACCTAAAAGAGATCCCTCAAGGAAAAATCGTAGGAATGTCCATTAAATTATGAAACCCTCAGCTTAATGACAAAATATTATGAGCACCAAGGAAAAAACAGTTTACATAATGTGGCACCACAACTAGAATCACATAAGATTTACCCGTGTTGACACTTAAAAATCACAAATCTTGAACACTATATATCAAAGAGCAAAAGAACTGGGGTTCCGGCTGAAAATATCACAGCCAGCAAAGTTAAGCAAAATTCTGAATGAAAAAAAGAATATTTAATGAATTGTCAGATTTTCAGGGCTTTGGTAAAAATATTAAAAAACTGAACATAATAGAAGATTCCACATGGAAGACCAAAGAGAACCTCTCACAAGGGATTCAATAGGGATAGACTTTTTACCTTTTATGTATGTAAAATGTAGAACCCATATTTGAAAGTGTTATTCCTAAATAGGTAACTCATAAGAAAGGTTGGGGTAGACCTGAATATAATATGACATCCAAAAGGATTGGATTGAGGAACAGCTAAAAGAGTAATAATCTCATACAAATGAGGTGTCAGAGGAAGAACCAACATAGAGGCATTAGATGGGGAGGAGGACTGTTAGTTCTGGAAACCTACCTTCATCAGGAATGGTTTCAAGAGGGAAAAATGCATATATATCCAGAAGAGGATAAAAGTCTCCTAAATTTAGAAAGAAATAAAAATCTAAGGGGATAGGGAGGAGGAAGAGGATAAGGGAGGAAATGGAAGGATTCTTGGGAGGATGGTGGTTTGTTCTTCATTCTCAAAGAGGACCCAGACATCAGGAACATGATGACATAACTTACAATTGACTTTGATTTGAGTCAGGGAGGGTTGTAAAAGGTCACCAGCCTCATTTTCTCCTCCAGAGCCATCTGGGTCTGATCGGGTGCCTCTGAATATTTTGGGGTGATTTTTTGTGGCATAGTTGTAACTTCAGTCTTTACCATCAGTTGTGAGATCAGTTTGGTCCTGTTCCCTCCCTCCCCCAGCTGTGAAGCATTAACTGTCTCTCCCCAGCGCCCAGCCACTAAGCATTAACTCTGTAGCTATGTTAACAAGGGTCTTTTCAAGGCACTACTAGTAACAAGCCAAAACAACACCCATCCTTCCCAAACTGGATAAGGTACTTCTCCTTAAGAATTTGACCACAAATCTGACTGCTGGTTGACCTGATGACATTTCAGGGCTAAAACCCCGCCTTTGACTCCCCATCCCCTTGGAATCTCCCACTGGATTATGGGTAAAACACATGCTCAGTTGATGTGAAAGGTGGATGTCCCTTTAAGCATTGGCCACTCCCTGGCCCCTCCCAGGCTCCTCCCTAACTCCACCTTTGTACACCTCATTAGCTTAATGAACTTATGATTGACAGCTTTGTATCTTTAAAAATGCCTCTCTGGCCCTTAGAACTTTACAGGTAGACTCTCCTAGCAGGCCATCTGTTTACTGCAGAGTGTCATACTTCCAGGCTTTCACTGACTCCCCCCCCCCCCCACCCCGTTTTGCAACTTGCCAGCTTTTCCTAGCAAGGTTTCCTGACCCTATCCCTTTTTGCCCTGTGAATCAATAAAACTTTTATAAATCTGCCAAAGGACAGCTGAGCCTGTAATTCTTTTCAGACGCTAACCTAGAAAGGACTTCTCATTAGAAATCCCTCCCCAAACCTATCCCTCATCAGGTCCAGTGGCCAGATATCAATCAGGACAACTGGAGATGGCACAGGATGCAGTAAGAGACCTTGGACCTTTTAAGCTAAGATCTTTTCAGGTTCTCACTTTGAGTGAGGCAATGTCAATTCAGTGAATAGATGCCTTTCAGAAGTCAGTGAAGGGATGAAAGGGATGGAAAAAATTACAAAAAATTGCCCATGGTACTTACACCAAAAAAAGCCCACTGAGCATAAAAACCTCATAATGAAATGTAGAGAAGCAGAAATAGAAAATGCAGCCTATTCAGAATAAAACACAATAAAAATTACATTCAATAATGGGCAGTGAAAAGACATTAAAAATGAATTGTAAATGTGTTCATCTAATCTGAAAGAATAAATGCATCAAAGGACAAATCATAGAAATAATCGATAATTCCATTAAAGAGAGTGACGACAATGAGGCCACATAAGGAGATTTATGGCATCCAGCCAAAGCAGTATTTGGGGCAAATCACATATCAAATCAATTGCATCAGACAGAGAGAGAGCAAATCAATGACCTGGGCATGCCACTAAAGGGGCTAGAAAGAGACCAAAAGGGTTTTAGGATTTATGGGAAGGAGACAATAAGACAGAGATTTTTTATGGTGGGAGGAAGTGCCACATTTTAAGTAATATGAGGGAAAGTAAAAAATAAAAGTAGAGGATTTGGGAGAAACAGGAAAAAGGGTGTACAAGAAATATAAAAACAATGATTAGGAGTAGAATCTTACAAGGAAAGAATATGTTGACATATTCATGTATGTGTGTGTGTATGTACGTACGTGTGTATATATCAATATCTATACATAAATATAACCGATGCTTAATTGTTGCCTGGGGGGGGGGAGGAAAAAATGGGAAAAATGAACAAGGTAAAAAGTGCACAGGAGAGAACAAAGGAAAAACTAGAAGGAAGCAAAGATGGACAGCTCCCAACTTAAGGTGCAGTATTTAGTATGTAGGCTTTCTGGAAATGGAAAGGTATTCTGCATATTCTGAATCCTCTCCCACATTCTGCTGTGCACATGGCATGTTTTTTTACTCTCTTTTTTCATTTTTGAGTTTGTAATGTGTTTCTTTTTCTTATCTTATTACGTATTTAAATTTTCATATTTGTCTAAAAGAAAAAAAAAACAAATCTGGCAGGTCCTATGGGAACTGATGCAAAGTGAAGGGAACAGAACCAGGAGAACAAGGAACACAGTAACAGTGATATTGTAAAGAAAAACTTGTGGGAGGACTGTTTAATCTTTGTTTGTATCCTCAGCACTTGGCAAACAACTAGGCATATAGTGGGTGCCTAAAAATGTTTATAGATTGATGCATGAATGCTTCTTGAAAGACCCCATCAAGTCCCCAGCTCCAGAGAGTGTGAGGCCTTCTCTTCTTTTCTGCACTCCAAGGTCTAAGAATATCAGCTCTAGTCAAGGAAGGTATCCCTTGCTGATCAGTCCCTCAGTGTGGTGCCGCCTGAACACACACAACCGACTCCTTTTTATTCTCTTTGTCCCAAATTTTGCCTCCATCAGGATGAAAGCCTCAGTGAAGCATTTACGAGGTACTTTCTATATTCTCAGACAGAAACTTCTCACTGCTGTTCATTTTTAAGCAAAATGATTCCAGTGAAATAGGTAACAGCTGACACTGTAACCACACTTCCAGCTTGATTCCTAATCCCACAGCCTCCAGAACAAAGCAAAAGTTCATTTTCTACCAGCCCCTATGCACACGCCTCCAGAAATCACTTTTTAAAATTAAGATCATAATTTGTCTTATGCTGTGGTTTCCCCAGAACCCCAAATGAGAAAAACTAGAAGCATAATACCAACATCAACAATATTAGTTTTAATACATGAAACCAAATTATCTGTCTAATAACATCAAGTCAGCTGATTATTTCAGTCTGAAATACCTTTGATATAAAAAACCCCACATATATTTTGAGCCTCAGTCTAGACTGGTTAGATTCACAGAGTACAGCAGGGTAATTCAGATCTGGTTACACTTAGTTCTTGTTCTCACGGCTCCTAAACACATCAGCTTCAATGTCTCATTTTAAGTGTATTTTGCATTAAGGGCAAACCTACCCACAGACTGTCAAACATCCCAAGTATCCTCCTGGGAGAGCACATCTGACTTAAAGGAGCCCACTCTCTAATTGAGAGTAGGAGAAATGTGATGACCAACTGGCTACATTTTTTTGTGAACAACCTCTACTTTGCAACTAAACTCCATTTTGCTATAAATCTCTTGGGAATCTGAAATTTCCAGGTTTCCTCTTCCTTGTTCACTCCTCAGTCCTAGGAAAGTGCTACATCTGTCCTCTAATAAGAAATCAGGTGGTGAAGGCTTGGGGAAGGAGGAGCTCTCAGAGATGGCCAGTTTGGTGGGTGGGGGCCCAGGTGGAATCAGAGTCCTGGGGTGGAGGTTGGGGGCCTGGGAGGGGTCTAGGGCAGGAGAGGGCTCATCCCAGTGGCCCAGGCATTCCAGGTGAGGGAGGGCAGGATTGGGCAAGAGAGGCAGTCTGGGTCTTGAGCTCCTGCCCTGGGTGTGATTAGAAGAAAAGGTTCATCCTGGGGCCTCAGGATCTGGGCAGAGGCTGGGAGGAGCCTCCCCCAGGGGGCTGGCTGAAAACCTGAACTTGGGATGAGATTGTCCCGCCCTCTTCCCTTACAAGCCAGGCATTCCCGCCTTCTTCCCTGTGTTGTGCCTAAATAAGTGAGAGCCCAAGTGCAAATTTTGGAAATGGATTTGATTTAGCGCGCGCTGTTCCGGGATACATCTTACCTTCTCCAAATCAAACGAGCTTTACCAAGGCAGACCACTGGTGTGTAAAGGCATCCCCGACTCAGTACGTAAGTAGGGGCTTACGGCCAGGACTGACTAGTACACATTTTAAGTTTCGAGGGTGAGGAAACCTTGGGGGCCATCCAGCCAACTTTGATGAAGAAACAAGAAGAAGATGGGTGGCTAGGGCAGAATCGGGGCAAGGGAAGAGATGAGGGGAGGCTGCTGAGGCCAAGTGCAACACCTGGAGCTCAGATCCCTCTGCCTTCTCTGGAGCTTAGCTCCCTCTGCCTTCCCTGCAGCTGAGATCCCTCTGCCTTCCATAGAGCTGAAATCTCTCTGCCTTCCCTGGAGCTGATTCCTCTGCCTTCTGGAAGCAGCTGTGGGTGCAGGTCCCAGGCTGATCTGAGCCAGTCCTACATCCACACCCACAGCTCCGGGTCTCATTCTCCTCATCTGACCATGTGGTGAGTGTCCTCTGGGTTAAGCTGGAACTCTGCTGCCCTCCCAGGCCTGGTTGTTGGAGGAGCTTCCCTCCACTAGCTCTTTGCAGATTCCCAGTTACTTTTCAGACTTCGAGGGACACCCTTCTCGGGTCCATTATTAGGTCACTCTTTCCCAAAATTCAGACCTTAACCATAGGGACCCTGCAGGCTTCTCTCCCTGCCCCCAGCTTTTAATTAGAGGCTCAGTTGTTCTTCCTTCAGACCCATTCTCCTGTAAGTACCCAAAAGTCTTGCCTGCCCTGAGGAACCCACTTTGGATGCAGGAACCAAAGCTCCTCCCTGGGCCCCCTCCCCTGGAATGACCGCTCCTTGGCTGCTTCTCTAACAGATCCCAGGAACTGGCTCCCTGTTTGGTCTACCTTGAGGGATTCGAAGCCTAAGCTCCCCCAGAGGGTCCCAGGAATCCTACCAAGGTCCCAGTCAGACCCTAGGACACAGTCCTCCTGCTTTCCCAGGTTCAGTGTCCCCCTGAAGCCCTTCTGTCCCTGCAATGTCCCTGAGCTCCCTGCAAGAAGCTGGGTTAGAATATCTTCCTCCCAGCCCCCACCTGTGCTCCCCTTCCCCAGACCTCCTACTCCCTGGCCCCTCTTCTTTCAGAGCCCTCAGGCTAACTGCCAAAGGGCTGAATCCCATACTGGATTGGGTCTCCCAGCTTCAGGCGTCCCGTGGTCATTCCCTGGTGGCTGCATCCCAGAGCCCTCCCTCTCCCCAACTTCCCTGAGCTTCCCTCCTGCCTGGATCAAGCAGTCAGTCTGTTGTTGAGGTAGAGAGAGAGTGTGTGTGTTTGTGTGTGTGTGTGTATGTGTGTGTGAATTGGGGATAGGGGAGGCTAGGAGGGCAGAAGACTAGCTTGAGGGAGATCTCTGGGTCTAGAGCCGTTTAGTCTCTGACCAGTCTCATCCCATCTGGGATCCCAAACTCCTTCTGCCTCTTTCTCTTCTGAAAGAGAAGGCCCCCAGGACAGGGTCTGACTCTTTGTTAATCCCTTTATAGACCTGTCTTCCTGCTTAGAAAAAAAGAGCAAGACTCTGCCCCTCTAGGATCCTTCTCCCTCCCCAGCTCAGCCTGCAGAGGACCCAGGCCTGGCACCAGCAGGGAGCCTGGAGCCAGAGGGAATGGTCACTGGGAGCAGGAGACCCCCAGCCCAGGTGAGTGCACTGTGCTCAGACTGGACCAACATCAGCCAAAGAGGCCATTTCCATAGACCTAGAGGATTGTCTGTGAGGCGGGCAATCCCTTCTCTCAAGATTGTTTCTTTACAAAAATAGGGAAGAAATTGGAAACAGCAGTAACAACACTGCCCTGCTCTCTCCTTCTGGTTTTTAATTGATTTGAGCCACTTTGGCCTCATTCCCCTATCCCCATTGGTGCCGTACAGTGGGCTTTTATTCAGGTTCCCCTCATGACCTCTGAGGCACAAGGACAACCACTTTACTCATTCCTCTGTCCTGTGGAGGGTCTTCTCTTTGCTCCCTGTATCCATGCCCAGCACCCCTCCCACACATCCATAGAACTGTTCCCCGCTCCCCTTTCCCTCTTTGGCCAAGCCCTCCCTGACAGACCTTGAAGGCAGGATGGCCTGCTGGTCTTCCAGGGTCTGAGCTCCCCAAACACTTTGTCTGCTTCACAGTGACCCCTCCTGTCTTGTAGCTGGTTTGACCCTCAAGGGAACACTGAGAGGGCACTCATGGTTGAAAGGGGGAAATATTATGCCCTGGGTTGGGGACCAGGGTACCTGTTCCCTGGATCCTCTGGTCCAGTGTTTCTGGAAATAACAGCAGCTCAAGAGAGCAGGTGAAGTTGGCTTCTGGGTCACACTCACAGGTTCACCGGCCCTTAGCAGAGCTGTTTAGACCGGGCAAAGAAAACAGTACCTAGTTTAGGTGTTGGTGTATTAACATTTGTGAAGGGCCTCCCCTTGTGTCGGATCAAGGAGGTTCAGGATTCACAGGAATGGAACACTTGGCACTTCACAGGATCCAATACAGTTTATTTAGAATATAGGCAAGTGGGAAGGAAGCCAAAGGTAACAGAGTAAACGCTATGAAATAGTAAAATAAGACCTACTATGATTTATATATACATATATATGTTTATATGTATATATATATATATATACACACACATACATATGTGATCATGGATATATATGTATACATACATATATATATATGTATATACATATCCACGATCATCACCGATGGGGGGAAGCACCAACACCTGACAATGTATCAGGGCCCTGCTCGGGACAGGCAGGGCTTCAATTAGGCAATCCATCGATGGCTTGTTAGATTTCATTTTCAGGAGATTGGGTTATATAAGTATTCTATTACCTCTGCTGCTAATCTGGGCAATCTGTATTTTTGTAAATAGTAATCCATTTCAGATTGATTACCAGATTTCTTGGCATATGTGGGCAAATTAGATCCCAATGATTAATTTTTTTTTTCATTCCTTTCATTTCTGATAGTAGGAATTTGTTTTTCTTTTCTTTTTGAAAAATCACTTTAACCAGTGGTTCATCTATTTTGTTCGTTTTTTTCATAAAACCAGCTGCTAGTTTTATTTTTCTTTCACTGGTTTTCTTGGCTTTAAGTTTGTAAATCTCTTTTTTCATTTACACAACTTCCATTTTAGGGTGAAATTGCGAGTTTTAAATTTGTTCTTTTTCTTGTCTTTTTAGAAGCATATTCTATTCATCGATCTATTCTTTCTCTGATTGATTGATGTAACTATTTGGATATACAACTTTTCACCCAAAGACTGCTTTCACTGCATCCCATAAATGTTGCTATGCTATCCCATTGTCATTGCCTGACAGGAATTATTATTTCTTTGATTCTTCTTTGATGCATTTATTCTTTTGGATTAGAACAATTTTTAATCATTCCTTTCATTGCATTTATTGAATGTAATTTTTATTGTATTATGATCTGAATGGGATGCATTTTATATTTCTGCTCCTCTGCATTAGATTATGAGGTCTTGATACTCAAATCCAAGGGCAATTTTTGTATAAATACTAGGTACTGCTGAGAAAAATAATTTATCCCATTGTTCAAAGGCCCAAGCATTGAAGTTTTCTAAAATTTATTAATGCCCTTAACTTCTTCCTTCTTTATTTCTGAGTTACATTCCTCTGATTCTGACAGGGGAAAGGTGAGGGGCCCCACTAATATCATATATTGTGTAGTTCTTTCAATAACTCATTTAAGTTGTCCTTTCAGATTTAGATGCTATACCATTTGGTGCCTGTATAAATCCACTCCAGTCCCTTATCTTTTACTGTACGTATATCTCTGCTTCCAATATATTTCTAGCAAGCAGCATATTGTAGGATTCTGGTTTTTAACTGATTCTGCTATCCTCTTTCCTTTGTGGGTAACTCCAGTGTATTCATTGTTATACTTATGGTAACTGTATATTTCCCTCCAACACATTTTCCCCTGTTTTATGCTCTCTGTTTCACTTTTGAGGTGATCCTTCTTCACCAGTGATTTATTTCTGACCAAGACCAGCACCAACCTGTCCTTCTTTCTATCAGTTCCCATACCCCATCCCTGTCCCTTTTAATTTCTGTATAGGATGAAATAGATTTGTATCCACAACTGGGCATGTCCATTATTCCCTCTTTGAACCCATTTGGCTAAGAGTAAGGATCAAGCCCTCCCTTACAATCTCCTCCTTCTTCCCCTTCAGTGTAACTGCTCTTCTCTCCCTCTTTTATGTGAGATAATTTCCCCCTTTCTACTTCTCTTGCTGATAGAGCACAACTTCAGTTGGGCTGATCATGTTGATGGGATGCCAGAATGATGTTGGTATAAAGACTATTTTATGGAAAAAACATGCAAGGAAGGCTCTCAC
This sequence comes from Pseudochirops corinnae, assembly GCA_028646515.1. Taxonomy (NCBI): domain Eukaryota; kingdom Metazoa; phylum Chordata; class Mammalia; order Diprotodontia; family Pseudocheiridae; genus Pseudochirops; species Pseudochirops corinnae. The sequence goes on from CM053587.1 coordinate 352,963,560, forward strand.
ATGGTGGTTAGAAGAAGTGATTAAATGAAATTTCCAAAGTCTCTCTGAAGAACTCTGTAATCAAATGTGACAGACAGGAGACCCTGTCAAAGGATGACCCTGCATGGCATGCCACCCCAAAGAATGTGTTGTACCATGTGAGCAAAGCAGAATTGCAGTAACTCAAAAGAATGGGAACATATACAAAATTAGAGCCATCTCCACCCCACATGTTCACATGGATGTTTTGTGCCCAGTCTCTGGTCAAGCCTTTTGTGACCCGTTAGGCTAATCATACATGGTCAGACACACCTTGACCCTGACTGAGCCATGTCATTTGGTCCTCTTGGAACACAAAGAGGAACATAAATGACCAACCATGGTCAACAAATAATGTAATACAGAAATAGATGGCATTTCTAAATGAAAAATATCTTAAAGCAAAGGCATGAGATATTTTGGCCATGACCCATCACACCAGGGCAACCTCAAGCCCTTGAAGTGACAACAGCAAATTCTGCTTCACTTGGCCAGAAAGTCTCATATCCCTGATTTCAGTCCTGATGATAATTACTGTGTGTTATACATCCTTTCCGTGTTAGGTCTAGAGAAGATTTGGTTCCAGCTTCTCAGAAAATCAAGTATATCCTTTCTTTCTCTTTCCTTTCTTTTCTATCATCACACAGACATACCTGCCCCTTCCCAGAATACCCTG
>CM053587.1:352964753-352988008 GCA_028646515.1 Pseudochirops corinnae
CACCCTGGCTCAAATGCATGGAGTACAGTTCAAAGATCAGGAACAAGGAGGAAATCACCATTTATCAGGTATCTGCTGTGTGCCCGGCACTGTGCTAAGCCTTCACAAAGAGCATCTCCTCTGAGCCCATAGTCCAGGATAGAGAAGAAGCATTTATTAAACTCTTTGTGATTGCTAGACTTGGGCTCCCCAGGGAAACCATAACTGAAGGCTGACAAGACAGGCCCTGTCCTCAAGCAGCTGCCGTTCTGTTGATAAAGAGCCCATGTAAAAGGAGCTGGAGGAGAGGCAGAGGGTCACAGGCTGGGACCTGGGGTGGGGGAGGGACACGGGGCCTGACTCCAGGCAGGACTTGACCAGGGCTCATCCAGCAGGGAGGTCAGCCACCTCACCACATGCCAGCCCCTCAGTGCCATTCACATGTCCCAGGGAAGCTGGGCACACCCTGGGCTGAGAAATTGTCTTGCAGTCTTATCACTCTCAGATCCCTCAGGGGTTCTGGGGTCTCCCTGAGACCTTCCTTGAAAGCCTCGCCCACACAGCTTCTCCCCTCCAGACCCATCGAGAACCTGAAGAGCTATACAGGCTTGGGGACTCAGCTAGCTGATGTGTTGGGGACCTTGGCAGAGACAGAGGCGATGTCCTGAGCTGGGGAAGGCAGCAGTAATAAATGCACACTGGTATCAGCAGAAACCTGGCAGGGCCCCTAGAACAGTGATTTATTAGACTACCAGTGGCCCTCGGGGATCCCCTCTGACAGCTCTGGATCTAGACCAGGGAGCACTCAGGGACTCCCTGAGTATCTCTGGGCTGCAGGCTGGGGAGGAGGTTGATTATGACTGGCAGCTGCGGGATAGTGATGCTCACAGTGACAAAGACTGAGGGAGAAGTGAGACAAAACCCTCTCCCAGGTCTGCTCCCCCTGTGCCCTCCCCTCTGGGCTGCAGAGAGGAGTCTGGGGAGCACAGGGAAGACACAGCTTCTCCCCCAGGCCCTTCCTCTCCTCCTCCCTCTCTGCCCTTCTGTCTGGGGAGCCTCTTCCTCTCCTGCCAGACTCCTTCCGCAGCCCTCCCCTCCTCTCTGTCTCCACCCCAGGTGCTCCCTCTCATTCCCTGGGCTCTGTTGACCCCCTTGGAGCCCCTTTAACTTCTCCCCTCCTTTGGCTACTTTAGGGGCAGCTCTTGAATCACCCCCTCCTGAGTCCCTTCTGGCTTCAGGTGAGGGAACCCCTAATGCCCAACCCAGAACACTGAGACGTCAGGATGAACTCTTCTACCTTCCCAGGTGGGATCCTCAAGACCCTCCCTTTTCAATATGACAGAAATTATGGGATGGCCTCAGTCTCCAGGGTAATGTGCGAACTACAGAGATTTTGTGAGTGAGGGAAGTGGGAGTGGAGCTGGGGACATGAAGGGTGTGGGAAGGTTTGTGTGGAAGGTGATGGGGGTCACCCAGGCTGGGATTTAAGGGTGTAATAGAACTGTGACAACTTGGGAGACAAGGATCTAGTGACCCTTGTAGGTGGTGAGGTTTGGGTCACCAACCCTCTACATCTCATCAGTTTCTTCCTGCCTCTGGAGGAGAGAGGCTCTATGGGTTTGATGGGGTTTGGTCCTGGAGGAGAGGGGCCTTCCTTCCCCAATGAAGGGGCAAGATAAACCCCTCTGTAAGGAATATGATTATACAAACCAAGGCCCAACTCAATAAGACCTTTCTATTACCCTCAGTTGTTTTGGAACAAAAAATCCTGGGAACATGAGAGCTGTGCTTCTCCTGGGACCCTGGCCAGGACTTTAAGAAGAGATATGGTTAACTGCCCAACCTGGAACTAGACATTCCGAGGAAATATTGTTCTTGGGGGCCCTTGGAGGGATTAGCCTCTCTCCCCAGCCTCACACAAGATATGATGCTTGTTAAAAAAAACACCTGGTAGTATGCCTTCTTTGTTCTCAGCACTACTTAAACTATAAGATTAAGACCCCAAATTGGAATTTCACCCATGGAGCAGACATCCTGCCTGGGACCCTCCCAAGTGGAACCCTGATGGCTGTACCTGGGATTCCCAAGCTTGTGTGGTCAGATATTGGTGCTTCCCCGCATTGGTGATGATTGTAAATATGTATAGACATATTCTGCTTTGCAGTTGGAGCCCTGCCCATCCCGAGTGGGACCCTGACAGGTGGTCAGGTGTTGGTGCTTCCCCACACTGGTGGTGGTTGTGGATATGTATGTATATATAAATCATAGTAGATCTTATTTTACTATTTCTAAGCCTTTACTCTGTTGTCTCTGGCTTCCTCCCACTTGCCTATATTCTAAATAAACTATATTATAACTTCAGAAGTGCCAAGTGTTCCACTCACCCTAATCCTGAACCTCTTTAGTCAGACACCCTCCTGCCCTGGGCCTGAGGCCCTCTCAAGTAGATTGGGAGGCCCTGTCAGCCCTTCCTAGGAGAGCTCACTCCCCTGGTCAGGAAGACCTCAGACCTCCCTCATTCCTGGTCATCCCCCAGGGACTGCATGGAACTTAGGCCTGACTGGCTCTTTAGGAATCCATCAGTCAGTCAGTCGGTAACATTGACCAAGCACGTCCTATGTGCTGGGTTCTGGGCCAGGCCTGGGGATGCTCAGATGTGTCTCCCTTTCAGTCCCTGCCTAATAGCACCCCTGTTTCTCCAGTTCCAGTGTCCTTCATTGTACCCTTGGTGACCCCAGGTTTCCTTAGTGGGGCACAAACCAAAGACCACCAAGGCCAGCACAGACCAAAGCTTCACTTACAGAGGGTCTCATACAGTAATTAGTTTTCATTTGTTTAATTTTAATTTCTAAGGAAATATTTTCATCAGTGGACTTTTGTATTTCCTGTTCCATTTGACCAATCCTGTTTTTTTAGGGAGTTATTTTCCTTGGTAAATTGTTGTATCTTTTTCCATGCTTCTTTTTAAAAAAAAATTATTTTTAGTTTACAAAATTCAGTTCCACAAACTTTTGCATTTGAGCTCTAAATATACATTCACATTAAACAGTTTCTTTTCTCATGTAGTAAAGAAGAATTATAAGCAACGGAATGAACCCCCAGAAAGAAGAAAGAAAACAAAACAAAAGAGAGAGAGTAAGAGAGAGAGAGAGAGAGAGAGAGAGCAAATAGTATGCTGGGTTCTGCATTCAGACTCTTGAATTCTTTCTCTGGCTGTGGAGAGCATTTTCCATGAACAACATTTCAGAGTTGTATTGACTCTTTTTCTCATGATTCTCTTGTATGACTCTCATTTCTTTATCCAATTCTTCTTCTCTAATTTTCTTTTCAAAATCCTGTTAAATCTTTTCCAGGAATTCTTTTTGGGCCTAAGACTAAATTATATTTTTCTTTGAGGATTCACATGTAGCTATTTTGACATTACTGTCTTCTAAGCTTATGCCTTGATCTTTCCTGTCAGCAGAGTAACTTTCCACAGTCAAACACTTTCTTGCTCAGCAAGAAAGCTCACTTTGTTTTTTTTTACTCACTTTTTCTGCGTTTTTTGGGACTTGATGTTTTTATGTGAGAGCTGGTTTCTGTCCTGCTCTGTCCAAATCTTTTTGTCATGGGTCTCTGGGTCTTACTGCTGGATTTCATTGACCTTCAAGGCTTAACTGCTTGCTTTTTCTGGAGGGGAGGCTTGCATTATAGGTGCTAATGGGGGTGGGTGTGGGGGCTCCCTGTTGGCTTTCCCTGGGTCTGGGGTTCAGCTGCTTAGTTGCAATAGAAACAGAGTCTCTCTGTTGGACAATCCCAGGGTACACCTTCACTACCTTTCAGTAATGGGGTCAAGGCTTTCCTGGTGGCTTGTGCTGGGGGTGATTTGACTGGGGTAAGGTCTTGGTGCCTGCAAAGATTGCTGCCTTGCCTAGAGGGCTGCTGGCTTTTAGAAGGGTGGGGATCTTCCTGGTGGATTGCCCCAGACTTGGAGCCTTGCTGCAAGCCCCCTGCTGTGAACCTGGCTGCTGCTGCTGCTCTTGGTCACCCCCCTCAGGCTGCCCCCCCCCCAGCCCAGTGTGACACACCATTGCTGCTGGACTGCTAAGCTGCTTCCCTGATCCTAGATCAATTTTGAGGCAGTTTTCTAGTTTTATGGAGAAGAATTTCCCAGGATTTCAGGTTTCTTCCTCTCTTCGATCTTGGCACCTGAAAAGCCTTCACAGCTCAGGAGAGGCCAGAAGATTCTTTTGCGGGGGGCAACAGTAATGAGAGGGGAACACATGGAGGGAGCAACTGAGGGTCTGGGGGGAGGAGCCTTAGAAGGGGAGGGCCAAAGAGGGGAAAGGGGCCCCCAGAGAGAAGAGCAGGAAGACAGTAGGAGAGGAAGGGGCCTTAGGGAGAAGTTCTTTCTGTCCTGTGCTCCCCAGGTCCTCTCTGGGGCCCAGAGGGGAGGGTACAGGGGGAGCAGGCCTGGGAGGGGTTCTTGTCTCGTTTCCCCCTCAGTCTGGGTCACTGTGAACATCAGCATCACCATCCCACACCTGACAGTAGTAATCAGCCTCCTCCTCAGCCTGGAGCCCAGTGATGCTCAGGGTGCCCGTGTTCGCTGAGCTCGAGCCAGAGAATCTCTCAGAGGTCATTGAGGTCTTTTCATCATTCAAATAAATCACCAGCTTAAGGGCCTGGCCAGGTTTCTGCTGATACCAGTGTACACTGTTGTACTTAACTCCATCCCCAGCACAGGAGATGGAGGCTGTCTATCCCAGGGTCCCAGACACTGAACCTGGCTGAGTCAGTACATAGGAGGCCCCAGAACCTTCAAGGGAAGGAAAGAAGAGCATGGTCAGAGGCAGGGGCCTCGCTCCCTCAAGGGGATGCCAACACCTCAAGCAACTTCAGGATGAGCTCAGGGCTGGCTTAGACCTGACCTAAGACATTGTGGGGCCTGAGCCACAGCAAGAGTCCCTGGGCAGCCTCATCTGTGTAGACAGTCAGGAGTGAGAACAGCAGAGAGATCCAGGCCAAGGTAAAGGTTCTTCCCAGAGCTCTCTGTGCTGAGGCTCCCCAGCTGGGGCTGGGCTCCCCCAGGGGTCTCTTAAGACCGGCCCAGGCCCTGCAGGGAAGAGACCCCCACATACAAATCTGCTCCTGCTCTGGATACCTGAGGGAGGGGCCTCAGGTGATGAATGACTGAGCCTGTGGCCTCCTGGGGCAGAGGCGGCAGGTCCTTTTTCTGGCAAGGAAGGCTCATCTTGGGCACTTTGGTCATTACCTACTTTGAGATGCTGGGATTCTGGGAGTCAGGCTCATTCCTTCCCTGGCTCTGTTTCTGATGCTTCAGTGACTTTTCCATATAACTCACCTTCTTTCTCTTACTGGACCTTTCCTGTACCCTGTGGCCCTCTCCCTTGAACTATGTCTCTGCCTTGCCATCCCCTCCTCCCACTGGTGAATTCCCGTAAAACCTGCTTTGGAACTGCCAGGTTTCATCCCCTCAAGCTGTGCCTGTGACTCTGGAGGCTTCAGAATCACCATGGAATGGGGGCTTCTCCCCCCATCACTGTGCGTCTCTTTCTTAGGTAGTCTTCTCCTATTAGACTCTAAGCTCCACATGGGCAGAGATAGTCTCTTTATTTACATTGGAAGCTCCTGCACTCAGCACAGGGCTTGGCACAGAAACGGATTGAGAAATGCTTGTTGCCTTGCCTGGCTTCCCATCCAGAGCTGCCCTCATGACCATCTAAAGAACATTTATAATTGAAAGTGGGCACAACTTCTGCCCCCAAGACCCCAGTGTAAGAGGGGATGTGGTGGTATCTTATTTTGCTCCCATACAAGTTATTGGGAGACAGTCAGTAGGTGGGGGAAGCTCTCTTATCTTATTTACTAAGACAATGGCCATCCCGGCCTAAGGGGGAGCTAGAAAGGTGGGGGTGTGACAAACAGCTGGGACATTAGAGGTCTCTCTAGTTCACAAGTATCCTCACTACCAAGCCTATGTAATCTGCACAAAGTGGGAATGCAGGGAAAGGAAGTGAGGAATTTGAAGTAACCCTGCCTCTAACAGGAAGGACAGAAATGTATGGCCCAACTCCTGCTTCTGTAAAAATGTGGATATTCCAAGAGGGCACCAGACCTGCTTCCTTGTGGGAAGAGTAACAAACACCTTCCTTTGCCCACTCTGTTTCTGAATCCTTTCAGGGAGAAGAGGCTTCCTGTGTTAAGGGGCATCTCACATGGATCTTCCTCAGGGCTCCTAGGGAAGCACTGGGGAGCAGAAGCTTGACCTGGCTAACTCCCTGACCCTCCCTGGGAAGTCCTGTGGTGCCCACAGGAGTGTTGCTTACACCAGGACTCCTGCTGCTTAGGCCTCCCAAGAGGCTGCAGAGGAACAAAGCCAGGTACATGCTCAGTCTGGGCCTCACCTCCCCATGGGTAAAATGAGGGGATTGTACCAGGGCACCTCTAATCTTTCTTCTGGTTCTGCTCTTCAGTGATCAAGCCCAAAGGGCCTCTTTTCATTTGGGATTCTAAGTAGAGTCTCCTAACCTTTGGAACCCTGGGGGAACCAAAAGTAGGGGGAAAGTTTAAGAACATTTAAATTTTTATTTACTCTTTAACATTCATTTAACATTTAAAAAGATTGGATGCGGAGCACTTTCTTCTGTATTCAGAGTATCCTCTTAGGTCCTTTTATCCCTTGGCTTCTGGGAATGATGCTTCAGGCCAGATGGGGAATGGTAGTTCTCTCTGTGTAGGGATCAGTGTGACTCTGAAAGCACCTGTGGTACTGAGGGTCACAGCCCAGTTGCTAGGATCACAGGAAAGCCTCTCATGAGACCACTCACCTGATGAGCAGGAGCTGAGATGACCAACTCAGCTTGTCCTCCTTTGGCCCATTCCTCCAATGCATGAGGAAATCATGCTCTAATCCTGTTACCTCTAGGGTATTTAAGGAGGACACTACAAAACAATAAAGGACAGCTGCTGGAGCTTCTCTCTGGCCTATGATCTCTTCAGTGCCTCCTGAGAATACAGCTGAAGGCTGTCCCTTGGGCTACTGAGTTAAGCTGCTGCAACAGCTGGCACCACAACATGTGGAGGGCGGGGTTGACAAAAGAACACCTCAGGGTGGATAAAAGGACACCAGGATAATGCCAGTGTGACCCAAGACAAGGTACGAACACCTGTGTTTGCAGAGAGGCTCCAGGAGAGGATTCCCGAGTAACTGTGTGATATCTGGGAATCAGCAGAGGCTCAGAGAGTGGTGAGTAAAGATGGCACAATATATAGGCAAAATAACACCAGGGGAGAGATAGACTTACAGGACCTGTCCTGAGGACGAGGAAGTCTGGGGCATGGATTTCACAACTTACCACCTAGTGAAGGATGTCTGTGAAGGGGAGAGAATGGAGGTTCCTATGTTCCCTGCTTCTATTCAGATGGGCCCAGCTCTTCCTAGTGAAAGTGGCCCAAATAGGGATTTGTCCATGGAGAGAGAGGGGGAGTGGTTCTGGCTGGCCACTCCTCCCCCCCCTTTACAGAGACCCTGGGATTACAGAGTTAGGCAAAAGGGAAGGGCTGAAGCAGCCTGATAAAATAGAGTGGGGCAAAAATCAGGTGAATCAACAGAAAGGAGGAACGGATTACTGGCGTGAAAGCTCACTCAGGGTAGAAGAGAAAGTACCAAGCAGGCGGCCTGAGGAGAGCACATGTAAAACAGAGGCAAGCTGTTGGCCCAGGGATGTAGAAAAGGGAACTATGGCTCAGAACAAGAAAATCGATACTAGAGTCCCCTCAGGTGTCCCACCCACATGCTCTGCATTAGAGAAAACACTAGAGAGGGCACAAGAAAAAGAGGGTATGATAGCCAGTTGGGAATTCTTCCAGTAATTGAAGAACAGGTGAGAAGGCCCCATAAACCTCTTTCTTTTAAGGTACTCAAGGCATTAGCCACAGCAACACTCACCCCAGGGCAGGCTGTTTTTTGGATGGGGAATACACTGAGCAATGCTGCCTCCACACCACTGAATTGGCACCTGGTGCTCTTATGCAACTGGTGTTTCAGCAGTTTTCAGGCAGTGGTCCTTCTGCAGATACAGCCCAACAATTGGGCTATACAGAGGAGGCCTATTTAAATATCTCTAATTGTGCTCACCATGCCTAGAGCAAGATCCCTGTGGCCAAAAAAGGACAAAGAAAACTTTACACAAATAAGACAAAAACCAAATGAGTCTTTTACTGCCTTTGTTGCCCGAATGCAAGAGGCTGTAGCTTGAGCCATGGGAGATGTGGGAGGCACTGAAAGAATGTTAAAAATCCTGTTGAGAGAAAATGCTCATGCTGATTGTAAAAGGGCTATGATGGGTCTCCAAAAAGATGCTTCCTTAGAGGAGATGATTTAAGGATGCAGTAAGATGGGGTCTCAAGTTTATCAGGTAGAGCTCATGTTTTCTTTCCTGGCTACTCCAAGGGAAGTTGGTGGAAATGGTTTTAGGTGCGGCAAACCAGGACATCATATAAGGGAGTGCAAATACAGATGAAAGGAGGGCCTGGTAAAGGGAAGAGCTCCAGAAGGAAGTCGAGGGAGACCCACTACGTCATGCTCAAAATGTGGCCGAATGGGACATTGGAGTTCTGAATGTAGACAGAGAAAGAACGAGCGAAATGGGTTTGAGGACCCCTCAAGGGCCCCGCAACCTCGGGTGCTTGTTGCCCAAGAGAAACAGGCACCACAGATGTCCGAGGGGAGGGGTCTTTATGCAGCCTTGGCAGCACAGTAACCATCCCAATCTTCCAACTTCAGAGCTTAGGTTACTTTAGCCTTCCCCCACACAGCGCCTATGAAGTTCCACTTCAACCTTTCTCACAGGTTTTTCCCCTTTTTCTCGTTATCGCTCCCCCTGACATGTACTCAATGAACACTCTGCTTGTTAGAATATATCATGAGATCCACAACATGGTCCTTTTCAATACAGATGCTGATTACACCTACATCAACAAAGGGGCTCCCATAGCTCAAGGCATGCTCCTCAGTTACCCCATAAAATCCATGGAGGAAACTTTCTTCACGCAACAAATTGAACAAACAAGGGCTATGATGACCCTTAGATTAAGAGGGAGAGTATTTTCCGCCCTGGTCAACACAGGGGCCAACAGGACAATATTCCCCACGTGGATGTGGCCTCTTGAATGGGAATCTCTGCCAACTGAGACCCAGGTACCTGGGGTGGGGGGGAGTCACCTTGGCATATATTTCAAAATTTCAGTTGAAGTGGGAGAATGAGGCACTCCAGCATTTCCCAATTTCTGCTGTTTTTCTGTGGAGTACATTAATGATATGTTTAGCATCAGAACTGAAAGTGCCAGTGGTGACTCAAACACATTGGTATGATAGAGGTGTTTGTAATACTATTAAGTAAACTTCACCTGGCTTCTGTTACTATCTGGAGAGCTAGCAACTTTTAAATTTTTTCAGGAGATCACCAATAAATTCTACGTGAGTTTTTGGATCCATTCTGTTGCTTTGTGTCTGTCTGCTTTGTGTGTGAGCAAGTGTGTGAGAGTCATTTGTCATTCTGTAAGAAAAGTGTTAACAGAAGTTCTGAGATTTTCAAAGGTTTAAAAATCTCCTTCCCTTCATTCCACTCTGGCCAAGTGGAATGAGGAAAAGGTGATAAGAAATAATATGGGAATTTTCCCCTTACATTGAAAAGGTAAACAAATAAGTAATTAATCATTTCCTGCCTCATAAATTAGAGAAAAAAATCTTGTGTATCAATTTGAACTTATTCTGGTCATTTTAACGAAATGTGTAGAAGTGAATTAGTGTCATTCATAACCTGGTGCTAAGATAAGTCAGAATTTATTATACTAATTGGCATTTAGGCAGATTGGAATTTTGCTAAGGTCTGATAAAGAAACATTTGAAAGGTGAGAGCTTCAAGATCCCTGGTTCTGGGGAAGTGGAACTTCAAGTGCCTCTGAGAATTTTTTCAGACGTGCCACTCCCTTTAAGTGGGGGATTGAGAGCATTTCACTCTCTAAGAAATTTTTAGGAATAAACATAGCACTGAAGTACAAGATAAAATTAGCAGATTAAGACAGAGAGTTCTGTAAAAATAACAGAGAATTTAAGTTCATAATAAATCTAACAAGGATCCAATTAGCAAAAACCCTGAGGCACCCTGAAGCCCACACCTTGTTTAGATAAACAAATCAACCCCTCCATTCGAACCTCTAAATCCACAATAAGACAGTACAGCCGAGAGGAGAGGAAAAAAGCCCAATTTTTTGTTAGTAGCTTTTGCAACTGGCGATTTGGAAATGAAACTGGTGTCCTTGAGGTTTTTCTTAACTATAGTAAAATTCAAGTATAGTGAAGACTGAGGAATCATTGTTAGCCAGAAGTAGTGTTTTATCAACAAAATTTTAGGTTAAATTTTGTTGGAATCAAAAGATTTAAAATTTGTTTAAAAACAGTTAGGTCACTTGTGTTTTGTAATGTGTGTATGTGCCCTATAGAAAACCAGGTATTTACACCTTTACCTATAGTTAAAAAGAATGAATCAGCAAGGGATGTGGCTGCTGCCTTTGCCGCACTCACCATCTCACCACGTGCTCATGTGGAACAACATAGCAAACCCACCACACCATTGGCTTCATCAGTCAAGCTACAGTGGATGGTCACTGATGGTAAATCAGAAACTATACACAATATGTTCTGTTCCTGTGCAAATGTGGAGTCCATCAAAAGACAGAACCTGAAAAGGTCTATGGAAAGCCATGGTTTCCATAGGACCAATTGTGATAACAGCTTGAGACAGCATTGGGGAGCATGGCTGCATGTACTTGAGCCTAGGGGCTGGAAAGCACAAGCAAATGTTGGATGTAGCTTTTACACTCGAGCATGTTTGGGGAAAAAGCTCAGGACAGTTACCATTCCTCTTCAAAGAGTCCTATCTTTAAACAGTTGTGCATGTTATAGGCTAATTCTGTTGACAAGGGCATCTTAGGGAAATTTCCAGTGAAGCATTCTTTGTATCTCAATTGTAATGTTAAATGCCAAAAAGAATTCCTTCATAAAATTGTTTCGTCAGTGTTTATACAAATGTAAGATTTGCCATGGACTGGTAATTTGTATAGCTGCTAATAACCTTCTTTTGCAAATGGTTAATACTACATTTAGTTAAGTCCTTCATGTCCTTTTAAAATGATCCAACTTTGTGTTTGGTGTTTTGTTGAATAGTGAAAATGTGGAGACATAATGTAACAGGAGCTCCAGGGGTGTTTAACGTGACTTGTGTGAATTGTACAGTTAGTCTCTTGGTATGTCTGTATCTACTGTGTAAAACCAAATGGTACAAGCTCAATATGCCAAAAGGCTTGAAGAACAAGCCAGAGTTGATTTAATATCAGCAGCTAATTCAAACAGCATTGGACTGTGGTTATAAGTATAGGACATTTTGTGTTAACAGCTAAAACCTCATAGTTGAGACATTATATCCTTTTGCGGTTCTCCTTTGCTTTAATGTTTCTGTAATACCTTAGCCATGATTGAGGCTGAAACTCACTTGGCACTTTTCTAAAACAAAAAGGGGGAATTGTAGGGATCAGTGTGAGTCTGAAAGCACCTGCGGTGCTGAGGGTCACAACCCAGTTGCTAAGCTCACAGGAAAGTCTCTCATGAGACCACTCACGTGATGAGCAGGAGCTGAGATGACTGGCTCAGCCTGTCCTCCATTGGCCCATTCTTCCAGAGCATAAGGAGATCATGCTGTAATCATGTTACCTCTAGGGTATTTAAGGAGGACGCTACAATACAATAAAGGACAGTTGCTGTATGCTTCTCTCTGGCCTCTGGTCTCTTCAGTCCCTCCTGAGAATACAGCCTAAGGCTGGCCCTTAGGTACTGAGTTAAGCTGATGCTACATCTCTGGGCCCCCAGAACCCCATCATCAGAGTTTGGTCATTACCCAGACCCCAGATCTATAACACCTGCTGAGCCTCAGAGGGCCTGTGGACATCCCTCCAGCCTCAGCCCTTTATGCAGCTCAGCCCTTCTTGAGATCCTCCTCCCTGGGCTGGGTTTCCCTTTCCTTTCCATCCTAAAACAGGGAAGGATTGAGATGCATGTGGATGGAGAAGAAACTTCCTGCCCAGGAACACCATCACTGATTTGGGAATTAGCTTTGCATTTTGAACAGCTTTGGTCTTTGGCTGAGAAGGAAAATGAAAGGAAGAAAGATAGGATAGGCTTGGCCTCCTCTCTGAAAGAATTCTGAGTCTGAATCTACGGTCACAAAAGGTCTTTATTCTTTGTCATGACAAAGTACTCTGCCCCTGTGGCTCACATGGCATCTACTAGGTGGAAGCAACAGGTGGAAGCCAGTCCATGGTTATATAACTTTCTAATATAGAAACCCAACCCCTCAACTGGTCTTCATTCCTATTGGTAGGGAGGCTGGCCTACAACACAAGCAAAGGAATCTCTCTCTGAGACAAAGGGCCCAGAAACATGTGGGTGTCTAATGAAAGGCCAGGGAAGCAGTCTTATCCTTATTTGGCATATCTTGTGCTGAAGTGGCATTAGGGAGGGTCTCCATTGCTCTAAGCCCCAGATTCCTGTAAGGTCAGGTGACCTCTAAACTTAGGGCTAGTGAATACTGAAGCCATTATAGATTTGATTTTTTCAGAATGGGGAAACTTCACTATAAATTATCCCTCACATTATCCTACTCCGAGCACCGCGTACAACCATTGCCACTGATTGGATTATTCTACACACTTTTTTAGTACCTGAGGATGTTTGTTGTTCACACTCTGGGACCTGAGGTAATTCTGATGTGTCCCCTTAAAAGGTGGGACATTGAGAGGGGCAGCTCTGCATCTGTCCCCAGCTCAGTGGGAGGGGCTGGGAAGGCAGTACCAGCTGAGCCTCCCCCAGGCAACAGTGTAGTAACCAGGAGCTCAGGGGCCAAGAGCCCCAGGGGGAACTTCCTGCCGAACTCAACCCAAACTCATTCCAACATCTCCCTCTGGTGGCCACAGGGCCAATGCCAGCCCCTGAGATGGTCGTGAGGAAGGTCTCCTCCTTTTTTTATTGCCTTCCCCCTTAGAAAGGGAAGGTGTGTGAAAACAGGCGCTGTCCTTCTTTAAGCTTCAACTTCCTTTCCCAGCTTTTATCACAGTGGAAGGAGGAAAAGGAATCTCTGTTCATCAATGTTTAGAGAACCTCTTCATGATGGCTGAAAATTGGATTAGAGTCTCATTTTCCGGATACATGGAATAGATTCAAATTTATTACAATCTCAAGCATTCCCTAAGTTAGATACTTGCTTGAGAGATAGCAAAGGGTCAAGTTTCCACAGACCCCAGAATGAGGTAACAGAACTTAAAGGAAACAACACTACCCTTCTTCTCACTGGTTGCCCCTCCTCCAAATTTGGTGTGTGGATATGCACAAGTGAGGCATTGAAGGATGTTTCCTTCTGATTGAGTAGAAGGGTCAAATGAATAATTATGATAATGAAGGACTGAGATGGATTTACATTGTTTAGCTTGAGATTGTGAGCCCACCTCACCAGGGGAGTGGACTGGTTTAGATTTAGGATAACAGAAGCCTGCAGGCTTCCACAATTTGCACTCCCTGGCTGATGCCCATTGAGCAATAAGGGCTACACCCTTTCTCATGAGAAAGAATAAAGACTTTTTCTAATCTCAGACTTAGACTGTGATTTTGAAGATTTGGTAGAGGTTTCTATCTCGCACACTTGTTATAATATATGAATCAGTAGTTTTCAGAGGAAGAAACCTACATTATCAATAGTCATGTCCATGTAACCCTGGCTTAAGTAAAAATATTTAGAAAAAAGCTATTGCTCTTTAAGAAGATGGTGAGAGAGTGTAATGGTAATGTAATTTTAATTTGAACATCCCTTTGTGCTGGCAATGGTAACAGGTACTTAGCACTTAGTAATTAATCAAGCTTCTGTTAAAGAAACAGAAGGTGCGACCCCCTGTTGCTGATGTGACAGGAAAAGGTTGAACAGGGAGAGGCAATATTTTATATAAGGAAAAGCCCCAGAGAAGGAGAGTCAGATTTTCTTGGAGCACGCTCCATGGAGGCAGAAGCTGCTGCTGCTGGGGAGGCTGAAGAGGAGCCAGGGAGGCTGTAGAAGAAAGCCCCACCCCCCAAACTGGAGAGAATGATTTTGATTTTGAAAACCTGGATGGAGTGGTTTTGATTCTGGGAACCAGCTGAAACTTCTGCTGAGTCCAAGGGGAAGCAAGAGCTGTTAAGGGTTTCTGAAGGCTAGTCAGAGCTGAGAGCCAGCCAGAGCTGCTGAGGACTTACTGAGGATTTCCAAGGGCCAACCAGAGCTGCCAAAAGACTGAGGAAGCATGACTGTGATGCTGGTACTTCGTTTGAACATATTCATGGCTTTATTAATCCTTGTCTTCCCAGGAACAGAGACTGTGAAGGATTTGAGATGGACTGGACACTGTGAGCTTCCATGTGGAGCAGGAACTGCACAGAAAGCTGGACAAGGACCTGGGAACTATCTGCCTTTGAACCCAGGTGACAGTTTGGTGAATCCAGGTAGGATCTGGGACCATGGATGCAGATCCAGGGAATATGAGACAAAACCCTGAGTCAAACTGAAAGAAGGGCTTACTTGGATACTGTGTACTAACTGAGAAATTGTACATTTACTAGTGACCTAGGGGTGCAAGGTCTCTGTATTTTCTGATGATTGAACAGTGAATGATGAAGGATGATTGAATTATTCAGTTGATTGAATGACTGATTGACTAAATGATTGTAC
The DNA here is from genome assembly GCA_028646515.1 of Pseudochirops corinnae. Lineage (NCBI taxonomy): Eukaryota > Metazoa > Chordata > Mammalia > Diprotodontia > Pseudocheiridae > Pseudochirops > Pseudochirops corinnae. The sequence continues at coordinate 352,979,543 of CM053587.1, forward strand.
TTAGTATTGATGACTGAATAAGGGACTGATTGAGTTAATTTAGTGTGTCCCCTGAGTGGAGAACTTTGACTATTGTACTTTGTGTTTCTTGAGGAGGCAAACCTTCTTAAGGATGATTGAATGATTGAGTTACTAAATGATTGTTCTTTGTTTAAAACTTTGTGACCACTGTGGTGAAAACCATGAGGCCATTTTCTGTGATAAGTTGTTGTTAATGCTGTATTTTGATGATCTGTAATAAGTTGCAACATTGTGAATGCTGTACCTTGATTTACTGTGAATGTTTTGCTTTGATTTGGATGGAATAAATGCAGTCTTCACTATACTGTCTAATTAGAACCTTAAAAGTTGTTCACAACAGCACTCTGATGAAAAGCTACTCTTCCTTGGCTTTACAAATAGGTCAGAAATTTCCAGACTCTCCATTTTCTTTCTCAAATGAGATAATAATAGCAACTCATAAGTGGACATCAGGCAGAAAATAAATAAGAGCAGAGGCAGAAAAGAGATCCTCCTGAGACAATCAGAGAAGATCTGAACAGAAATCCCAGAATGAGTTTGGTCCTTCTGAAGAGTACATACTTCCATACTAGGTCTGTTTAAACAACAAGCAACAAGCCTTGAGCTTAGCTGGCTTGGGAGGCTGCCTCAGTCCCAGCTACAGGAACTTAGAACAACAATGCACAAAGAGGAACACAGTAACAGAGCTCTCCAAGACAGGAAGCTAATGCATGGGGTGTGAATCTTGCACCACAGAGGAATGCTGTGCATGGTCTCCCCATAGGACACCCAGGAACCAGAAGGTAGGATATCAACAAATCATGATACAATAATACAAGAAATGATTAAAAAACATTGTCTTAAAGCATTAGAACAAGAGAGGAAAATGGAAATAGAAAAAAACCGACTGATCACCACCTAAAAGAGACCGCTCAAGGAAAACTCACAGGAATGTTATAGTCAAATTATGAAACCCTCAGCTTAATGACAAAATATTATGAGCAACAAGGAAAAAACAGTTTACATAATGTGGCACCACAATTGGAATCACATAAGATCTACCAGTGGTGACACTGAAAAACTGCACGTCTTGAACACTATATATCAAAGAGCAAAGGAACTGGGGTTGAAAATATCACACACTGCAAAGTGAAGCACAATTCTGAACGAAAAAAAAAAATATTTAATGAATTGTCAGATTTTCAGGGCTTTGGAAAAAATTTTTTAAAACTGAACATAATAGAAGATTCCACATAGAAGAGCCAAGAGAATTTCAATCCTCAATATGGATAGACAGTTTACATATTATGTATGTAAAATGTAGAACACATGTTTGAGAGTGTTATTACTAAATAGGTAACTCATAAGAAATGTTGGGGTAGACCTGTATATAATGACATCCAAAAGGAAAACCATTGAAGAACAGCTGAAAGAGTAATAATCTCATACAAATGAGGTATCAGAGGAAGAACCAAAATAGAGGCATTAGATTTGGGAGGGGGACTGTTAGCTCTGGAAACCTACTTTCATCAGGAGTGTGTTCAAGAGGGAAAAATGCATATATATCCAGAAGATTATAAAAGCCTTCTAAATTTAGAAAGAAATAAAACTCTAAGGAGATAGGGAGGAGGGAGAGGATAAGAGAGGGAATGGAAGGATATTTAGGAGGATTGTGGTTTGTCCTTCATTCTCAAAGAGGATCCTAGCATCAGGAAGATGATGACAGCACTTACAATTGACTTTGATTTGAGTGAGGGAGGGCTGGGAAAGATAAGCAGCCTCACTTTCTCCTCTAGAGCCATCTGGGTCCAGTGGCCAGATATCAATCAGGACACCTGGAGATGGATCAAGATGCAGTGAGAGACCTTTGACCTTTTAAGATAAGGTCTTTTCAGGTTCTCACTTTGAGTGAGGCAATGTCTATTCAGTGAATAGTTTCCTTTAAGAAGTGAGTGAAGGGATGGAAAAAATTACACAAAAATTGCCCATGGTACTTACACAAGAAAAGCCCACTGTGCATAAAAACCTCATAATCAAATGTAGAGAAGCAGCAATATAGCATGCAGCCTATTCAGATTAAAACAATAAAAATTACATTCAATAAGGGGCAGTCAAAGGAGATTAAAAATGAATTTTAAACTTGTTCATCTAATCTTAAAGAATAAACACATCAAACAACAAATCATAGAAATACGCAATAATTCCATTAAAGAGAATGATGACAATGAGGCAACATAACATTTATGGCACGCAGCCAAATCAGTATTTGGGGGAAATTACATATCAAATCAATTGCATCAGACAGAAAAAGAGCAAATCAATGACCAGGGCATGCCACTAAAGGGACTAGAAAAAGAACAAAGGGTTTTAGGATTTATGGGAATGAGGGGACAAGGCAGAGATTTTTATGGGGGGGGGGGGGGAAAGGGGAGTGCCACACTTTAAGTAATAGGAAGGAAGATGAAAAGTATAAGTAGAGGATTTAGGAGAGACAGGAAAAAGGATGTACAAGAAACATAAAAACAATTAGGAGTAGAATCTTACAAGGAAAGCATATGTTCATATATGCGTGTATCTGTATGTATGTATGTGTGTATGTGCATGTGTGTACATGTGTGTATATATTAATACCTATATATAAATATAACTGATACTTAATTGTTGCCTGGAGGGGGAGGAGGAAAAAATGGGAAAAATGAACAAAGTAAGAAGTGCACAGGAGAGAACAAAGGAAAAGCTAGAAGGAAGCAAAGATGGACAGCTCTCAACTCAATGTGCAGTATTTAATATGTAGGCTTTCTGGAAATGGAAAGGTATTCTGCATATACAGAATCCTCTCCCACATTCTGCTGTGCACATGGCATGTTATTTTTACTGTCTTTTTTCATATTTCAGTTTGTAATGTGTTTCTTTTTCTTATCTCATTACACATTTAAGTTTTCATATTTGTCTAAAAGAAAAAAACACACCTGGGAGGACCTATGGGAACTGATGCAAAGTGAAGGAAACAGAACCTGGAGAACAATGAACACAGTAACAGTGATATTGTAAAGAATGTGGGAGGACTGTTTAATCTTTCTTTGTATCCTCAGCACTTGGCAAACCACCAGGCACATAGTGGGTGCCTAAAAATGTTTATTGATTGATGCATGAATGCTTCTTGAAAGACTTGATCAAGTCCCCAGCTCCAGAGAGCGTGAGGCTTTCTCTTCTTTTCTGCACTCCAAGGTCTAAGACTATCAGCTCTAGTCAAGGAAGGAATCCCTTGCTCATCAGCCCCTCAGTGTGCTGCCCCCTGGACACACATAACCGACTCCTTTTTATTCTCTTTGTCCTGAATTTTGCCTCCATCGGGATGAAAGCCTCAGTGAAGCATTTACGAGATCTTTGTATTTCCTCAAACAGGAACTTCTCACTGTTGTTCATTTTCAATCAAAACGATCCCAGTGAAATAGGAAACAGCTGACATCATATCCACACTTCCATCTTGATTCCTAATCCCACAGCCTCCAGAGAAAAGCAAAAGTTCATTTTCTACGAGCCCCTATGCACATCCCTCCAGAAATCACTGTTTAAAATTAAGACCATAACCTGTCTTATGCTGAGATTTCCTCAGAACCCCAAATGAGGAAAAACTATAAGCATAATAACATCAACAATGTTAGTTTTAACATATGAAACCAAATTCCCCATCTAATAACACCAAGTCAGCTGATTATTTTAATCTGAAATATCTTTGATATAAAACCCCACATATATTTTGAGCCTCCATCTAGACTGATTAGATTCAGAGTACAGCAGGGTAATTCACATCTGGTTACACCTAATTCTTGTTCTCACGGCTCCTAAACACATCAGCTTCAATGTCCCATTTTAAGTGTATTTTGCATTAAGGGCAGACCTACCCACAGACTGTCAGACATCCCAAGTATCCTCCTGGGAGAGCACATCTGACTTTAAAGGAGCCCACTCTCTAATTGAGATTAGGAGAAACGTGATGACCAACTGGCTACATTTTTTTTTTAACAACCTCTACTTTGCCAGTTGGCTCTATTTTGCTGTAAATCTCCTGGAAATCTGAAATGTTGAAGTTTCCTCTTCCTTGTTCCCTCCTCAGTCCTACTCAAGTGCCACATCTGTCCTCTAATAAGAAATCAGGTGGTGGAGGCATGGGGAAGGAGGTCTCAGAGATGGCCAGCCTGGTGGGTGGGGGCCCAGGTGGAATCAGAGTCCAGGGGTGGAGGTTGGGGGCCTGGGAGGGGTCTAGGGCAGGAAAGGTCTCATCCCAGTTGCCCAGGCACTCCAGGTGAGGGAGGCCAGGGATTAGAAAGGGAGGCACTCTCAGTCCTGAGGTCCTGGCCTGGGTGTGATTGGAAGAAAAGGCCCATCCTGGGGCCTCAGGGGCTAGGCAGAGGATGGGAGGAGCCTCCCCCAGGTGGCTTGCTGAAAACCTGAATTTGGGCTGAGATTGCTCTGTCATCTTCCCTTGTGAGCAAAGCATTCCTGCCTTGTTCCCTGTGTTGTGCCCAAAGAAGGGAGTGAGACCCCAAGTGCAAATTTTGGAAGCGGATTTGATTTAGCGCGCGATGTTTGGGACTACATCTTACCTTGTCCAAATCAAACAGGCTTTACGAACAGCAGACCACTGGTGTGTAAGGGCTCCCCTGACTCTTGATACGTAAGCAGGGGCTTACAGGAGCGATTGGCTAGTGCACATTTGAAGTTTCGAGGGTGGTGAAACTTTGGGGGCCATGCAGCCAACTTCCGTGAGGAAACAGGAAGAAGATGTCTGGGTAACGCAGAATGAGGGAAGGGGAAGAAATGAGGGGAGGCTGGTGAGGCCAAGTACAACACCTGGAGCTGAGATTCCTCTGCCTTCTGGAAGTAGCTGTCGGTGCAGGTCCCAAGCAGATCTGAGACAGTCCCGCATCCACACCCACAGCTCCGGACTTCTGCTACTCTAGCCACTGGGTCTCATTCTCCTCATCTGCCAACTTGGTGAGTGTCCTCTGGGGTTAGCTGACACCATGTTGCCCTCCCAGGCCTGGCTTTTGGAGGAGCTTCCCTCCACTAGCTCTTTTCAGATTCCCAGTGACTTTCCAGACTTCCAGGGACACCCTCCTCAGGTCCATTATTAGGTCACTCTTTCCCAAAATTCAGACCTTAACCACAGGGACCTTGCAGTCTAGTCTCCCTGCCCCCAGCTTTTATTTAGAGACTCAGCTGTTCTTCCTTCAGACCAATTCCCCTGTAAAGACCCAAAAGTCTTGCCTGCCCTGAGGAACCCACTTTGGATGCAAGAACCAAAGCTCCTGCCTGGTCCCCCTCCCCTGGAACCACAGCTCCTGGGCTGCTTCCCTAACAGATCCCAGGAACTAGCTTCCTGTGTCTGGTCTCCCTTGAGGGATTTGAAGCCTAAGCTCCCCCAGAGGTTCCCAGGAGTCCTCCCGAGCTCCCAGTTAGACCCCAGGACACAGTCCTCCTGCTTTCTCAGGCTCAATGCCTGCAATGTCCCTGAGCTCCCCATCAGGAGCTGGGTTAGAATGTCTTCCTCCCAGCCCCTACTTTGCTCCCCTTCCTTGGACCTCCTGTTCCCCTGCCCCTTCTTATTTCAGAGCCTTCAGGACCTCTGCCAGGGGCTGAATCCCAGACTGGATTGGATCTCTCAGCGTCAGGCTTCCCATATTCATTCCGTGGTGGATCCATTCCAGAGCCCTCCTTCTCGCCAAACTCCCTGACCTTCCCTACTGCCTACATCAAGCAGTCACTCTGTTTTCTAGGTTGTGTGTGTGTGTGTGTGTGTGTGTGTGTGTGTGTGTGTGTGTGTGTGTGAATTGGGGAGAGAGGAGGCAGAGAGGGCAGAGAACCAGCTTGGGGCAGATCTCTGGGTCTGGAGCCTTTGAGTCTCTGACCAGTCTCATTCCAACTGGGATCCCAAACCCCTTCTGCCTGTTCCTTTTCTGAAGGAGAAGGTCCCCCTGCCAGGGCCTGACCCTTTGTTAATCCCTTTATAGACCTGCCTTCCTGCCTAGAAAAAAAGAGCAAGGCTCTGCCCCTCTAGGATCCTTCTCCCTCCCCAGCTCAATCTGCAGAGGACCCAGGCTTGACTCCAGCAGGGAGCTTGGAGCCAGAGAGAATGGTCCCTGGTAGCCCCAAACCCCCAGCCCAGGTGAGTGCACTGTGCTGAGACTGGACCAACATCAGCCAAAGAGGCCATTTCTACAGACCTAGAGGATTGTCTGTGAGGCCAGCAATCCCCTCTCTAAGGATTGTTTCTTTACAAAAATAGGGAAGAAATTGAAAACAGTAGTGACAACACTGCCGTGCTCTCTCCTTCTGTGTTTTGAATTGATTTGAGCCACGTTGGCCTCATTCCCCCATTCCCATTGTTGCCATACTGTGTGCTTTTATTAAGGTTCCCCTCATGACCCCTGAGACACAAGGACGACCACTTTACTCATTCCTCTGTCCTGTGAAGGGTCTTCTCTTTGCTCCCTGTATCCATGCCTAGCACCCCTACCCCACATGTATAGAATTGCTCCCTGTTCCCCTTTCCCTCTTTGGCCAAGCCCTTCCTGCCAGACCTTGAAGGCAGACCTGCTGGCCCCCCACGGTCTGAGCTTCACTAACACTTTATCTGTCTACTGCACACTGACCCCTCCTGTCTTGTAGCTGGTTTGACTCTCAAGGGCACACTGAGAGGGCACTCAGGGTTGAAAGGAGGAAATATCATGCCCTGGGTTGGGGACCAGGGTGCCTGTCTCCTGCATCCTCTTCTCCAGTGTTTCTGGAAATAACAGCAGCTCAAGAGAGCAGGTGAAGTTGGCTTCTGGGTCACACTCACAGGTTCACCAGCCCTTGGCAGAGCTGTTTAGACCAGGCAAAGAAAACAGTGCCTAGTTTAGGTGTTGGTGTATTAGCATTTGTGAAGGGCCTCCTCTTGTCTGATTAATGAGGTTCAGGATTAATGGGAATGGAACACTTGGCACTGCACAAGATCCAATACAGTTTATTTAGAATATAGGCAAGTGGGAAGGAAGCCAGAGATAGCAGAGTAAAGGCTTAGAAATAGTAAAACAAGATCTACTATGATTTTTATATGTATGTATGTATATATATATATATATATATATATATATATATGATTGTGGATATGTATGTATGAATATATATACATATATATCCATGATCATCACCAATGCGGGGAAGCATCAAGCATCAACACCTGACCACTTGTCAGGGACCCGCTCAGGATGGGCAGGGCTCCAACTGCATAGTAGAATATATCTATACATATTTACAGTCATCACCAATGTGGGGAAGCACCACACAAGCTGGGGGATCCGGGGTACAGCCATTAGGCTTCTGCTTAGGAAGGTCCCAGGCAGGACGTCTGCTCCATGGGTGAGATTCCAGTTTTGGGTCTGAATCTTACAATTTAAGTAGTGCTGAGAACAAAGAAGGCATCCTGCCAGGTGTCTTTTTTTAGCAAGCATCATATCTTGCGTAAGTCCGGGGAGGGAGACCATTCCCTCGAAGGTCCCCCCAAAGAACAATGTTTCTTTGGAATAGCTAATTCCAGGAGTTAGGCAATTAACCACATCTCTTCTCAAGGTCCTGGCCAGGGTCACAGGAGAAGCACAGCTCTCATGTTCTCAGGATTTTCTTTTCCAAAACAACTCAGAATAATAGAAAGGTCCCATTGAGTTGGGCCTTGATTTGTATAATCTTATTCCTTACAGAGGGGCTTAACTTGCCCCTTCACCTTGTTAGAGAGGACTTTGGAAAAGGGCTGAAATTGGGGAACATTTCAAAGTCCTGGGGGTTTTCTTTTCCAATATGGGAATGGGGGGTACGGAAGGATACACTCAGTTCTTATCAAGGAGACATCAGGCTCCAAGGCAAAGACAAAATGGAATGACTTACCTTCTTCCCCAAATCCACTTCTGACCATCTTCACAGCAGCCCTGTATGGGAGGAATTGTTAGCATCTTTATTTCACAGTTCAAGAAACTGAGGCAAACACAGGTTCAGTGACTTACCAGGGTCACATACCTCGTAAGTGTGTGAGGCTGGATTTGAACTCAGACCTTCTTGAATCTTCTACCATTTCCCAGCTCCTCCAGCATTGTCTTGGTGTGCCCGTCTTCCTACAACCCCTCCAACACTGACTGCTGCCATTTTTTGTCATTTTTGTCAATTTTGCAGAGTATGAGATAAAGCATTTTTTGGACCATTTTTTCCTATGGATGGGAATACTTGGCAGTTCTTTTGAGAATTCTTTGTTCATATCCTTTGACCATTTATCTATTAGTGAATAGCTATCTGTTATTTTTTTTTAATTATTTAAGTCAGATCCTCAACAACGCACAGCTAAAGACAACTCTACAAGCCTCAGGATCGAAGGAGATACCTAAACTCAGAGAAAGGTATAGAAAGACTATAGTTTAAATGGAGACTGAAGCA
>CM053587.1:352988508-352999468 GCA_028646515.1 Pseudochirops corinnae
AGTTCCTTATGATTTCTTTTCCCTGTTTATCTTCTCATGCTTCTCTTGCTTCTTGTAATTGAAAGTCAAATTTTCTATTCAACTCTGTTTTTTTCATCAAGAATGTTTGAAAGTCCTTTATTTCATTGAATGACCATATTTTCCCCTGAAACATTATACTCACTTTTGCTGGGTAGGTGATTCATGGTTTTAATCCTAGCTCCTTTGACCTCTGGAATATCTTATTCCAAGACCTTTGATCCCTTAATGTAGAAGCTTCTAGATATTGTGTTATCCTGATTGTGTTTCCACAATATTCAAATTGTTTGTTCCTGGCTGCTTCTAATATTTTCTTCTTGACCTGTGAACTTTGGAATTTGGCTATAATATTCCTAGGAGTTTCTTTTTGGGATCTTTTTCAAGAGGCAATCAGTGAATTCTTTCAATTTCTATTTTGCCCTCTGGTTCTAAAATTTCAGGGCAATTTTCCTTTTGAATTTCTTGAAGGATGATTTCTAGGCTCTTTTTTTAATCATGGCTATCAGGTAGTCCAATAATTTTTAAATTATCTCTCCTAGATCTATTTTCCTTGTCAACGGTTTTTTCAATGAGATATTTCACATTGCCTTCTATTTTTTCATTAATTTGGATCTGAATCTTGATTTCTCATAAAGTCATTAGCTTCCATTTTCTCCAATCTAATTTTGAAGGAATTATTCTCCTCTGTGAGCTTTTGAGATTCTTTTTCCATCTGGCAAAGTCGATTTTTTAAGGCATTCTTCTCTTCATTGGCTTTTAGGGCCTCTTTTGCCATTTGAGTTAGTCTATTTTTTAAGGTGTTATTTTCTTCAGTCAGGTTGTAGACTCTCTTTTCATGATTTTCTTGCATCATTCTCATTTCCCAGTTTTTGTTCCACTTCTCTTACTTGATTTTCAAAATCCATCTTGAGCTCCTCCATGGCTTGTAACCAGTTCATATTTTTCTTGGAAGCTTTCAATGCAGGAGTTCTGACTTCATTGTCTTCCTCCCATTCCATGCTTTAATCCTTTTTGTCTCCAAAAAAGGATTCTATGGTCTGTTTATGCTTCCTCTGCTTGCTCATATTGCTAGTCAGTTACTTGACTTTTGAGCTCTTTGCTGTGGTAAAACTCTGCTTCCAGAGAGGAGAGTTTTTTCCCAAATTGCTGGGGTTTTTGCAAGTGCTGTCAAAGGTCTGAGGAACGTGTCCTCTCTACAGACACCACATTGGCAAACTGGCAGGACTATCACCCAAGAAAGCAACCCAAATCCAAGCAGGTCAAAACAAGAGTGATTATCCTCTGAATGGTCCCTTGGCCCCCTTACCATCTGTAGGCTAGGAGCTCCTGAGGCAGCCAAAGGGCAGACCCCAGGGGTAAGGGCCTGACAGTGCTCTTCCTTTCCAACAGAGTTATGGACTGATGTTTTACTTTCTTTTTGGCATTTATGGGTTGAAAAGTCTGAAAACTGACATAGCTGCTGGAGATTCACTGTCCTGAACTCTCCTTCAGTTGCAGCTGCCTCCCTGGGAACAAAACTGGGTGGCTCACATGGGACCATGCTCGGCTCCCAGCATGGTGCAATGAATCCTTCCTGTCAGCCTGCAAGGCTACCGTTAGCAGGAGATTTGTTTCTTTCTGTAACTTTGTGGGTTCTGTAGCTCCAAAATTTGTTTAGAGTCATATATTATAGGTATTTGAGGTGGTTGTGGGGGGAGATCATGGAATTCCACCCCCAACTGCATCCATTTTATGAAACAATAGATAGCTTATATCCGGTGTTTGTAACTTGCAACGTTGAGGCCATATGTGGCCTCCTAGGTCTTGGGAGTGGCTTTTTGACTGACTCTAAGTTTACCAGAATAAATCCTCTAATTGAGGGGGTTTGTTTTGTGAACTTTGGATTTGGTCAAAGGGCTGAAGTCATGGATTTAGAGGGCCATATGTGGCATCAAGTTCCCCATCTTTGGCTTATGTCATCTAATTTTTTCCATGAATAATTTTCAGAAAAAAAAAAAAAAGAAAACCAAGATGGAGGATAATGTACATGGCAACACAAGATGGAGTCTGTGTTAAATTGAATTGGTTCTCTTGATTCTCACACCCAAACAATTCCATTTTGAAACCAGTCTTTATTTCTTCACCATCATCCTGGTGCACACCCTTTTCACATCCCACCTGGACTATTTCAGTAGTCTGCTGGTGGGTCTACCTGCATCAAGTTTCTTTTCTCTTTAATCCCCCCTCCATTAACCAACTCAAGTGATTTTTCCAAAGCATCAATCAAAAAATGTCATCTACTCTATTCAGCAAATTCCCTATTGGCTTCATGATCAGATATAAAATTCTTTGCTTGACATCCAAAGCCCTTAATAACCAAACCCCATCCTACTTCTCCAGGCTTCTTATACTTTTACTCCCCACCACATATTCTTTGATTCAGTGACACTGTCCTCCTTCTTTTCCTCTAACAGGACACTCCACTTCTCAGCTCCAGGCATCTTCTCTGTGCCCCAAAACTGGAATGTTCTCTTCCTTTATTTCCACCTACTAGATTCCTTGGTTTTCTTTAAGTCTCAACTAAAATCCCAACTTCTACAAGAAGCTTTTTCCAACCATTCTTAATTCTAGTACCTTGCCCCGTTCTTCTCTCTACCCCTCATTTATCTTGTATATAACTTAATTGTAAATATGTGTTTTCTTTTTGTCTTCCCCATTAGATTGTGGGCTTCTTTTGGGTAGAGACTGTCTTTTGTGTCTTTTTGCATCCCCTGCATATTTTCTTGTTCTTGCTGAGCCATTCAATTATACCCAACTCTACAGCCACCTAGTAAGTGCTAAATAAATGTTTATTGATAGAGTGATAATCTCACCATTCCTTTTCCTTCCTCTATTTTTGAAGATAGGGATGTATTGCTACTGAAATACATTTATGTTATTCATTGTAATTACCTAATCTGTCAAGATATTTATAGATCATTCTTCTGACATCATTTTGGAGATATTCTCTTATGTAAAGAACTCCAATTCTATAAAAACAAGGAAAATCTACTACATAGAAGATAAGGGGAAAAAAGCAAAAATTAGAAGTTAATTGATAATCTGATGTGACCAATGGTTCAGAAAATGAGGGATTCTGGATGATATTAGCTTGGATTCCTTTAAATTCATCAGGTTGCAGAGCTCCATAGTCAGGAAACTTTCCACTAATGTAGAGTAGCAGCTGCCATATGAGTTAGCTAATAATACTGTTGGAGAAAAACATGGGGCAGGTAAAGGTTGTATAAGTTTCTTAGGATCACATTGTATTTGTCCAAAGGCAAATTGGAACCAGTCTTACTGATTTGCAGATTCACTCTAACATTACCAGAAGACATTGCTTTGGTAAATCACATGTTAAATTATAAGAATGGGGGAAACTTAGTTAGGGACAGAGTGCACATAGATGAGAGTTAGCAAAAGTATATTTGCCTTGCTCTCTGAAGACTTGATAAACAGGAATTTGAAATGAAAAGGATAGAGAGAAAATTGCCTATGTATACTTAACATGGCGGATATCCTGAAATTCTTGGGTAATTCTACTGACTCCAAGATATTTATCCTAGAAAATGAAAGAATTAGGGAAAGCACTTTGATGGTCTTTCAAGGTCTGAATGGATATCATGTAGAAGAATGATCACATTGTATCTATCTTGTCCAGTAAACATAACTAGAAGAAATAGCTAAAAGCTAAAGAGAAGCTACTGCTGGGCATCAAGGCATATGAATATATTCCCTGATTTTGGAAGGTTGCTGAATAATTCATTTCAAGCTTTTTGTTGTGACAAGGCTAAAGCTAGTGGCATATCTGAGCTAATGTTGTCAAAAACATGGTGAGACTATAAGAGCAGAAGGTCACTAAACTATCTAATAGCATACAGGCTAGGTCAGAGAAAAAGAGCATGTTCCTTGGTGAACAGCATTGTCCTCAAGGCTATGAGTTACCATTACATATCTATCATTTACAGGTACTTTTAAGAGTAATATGAATAATAAAAAAGAGAACCTAGTTTTGTTTTTATAAAAATGGAGCACTAGCTTCTATAGTTTTTTCCTCCACAGAGACTAAGGGTAGTGTTAATGTATTTTAAAAGGAAATAGATTCATAAAATCAATTTATCTACCATAGGGAAGAGATAAACTGCCAGGTAAGAGAGATAGTGCAGGGAAAAGAAAAATACTAAGCTAACTTTACTGAAATAGTAACAACTGTCATGAGAATGTCTATAGAATATTTTGAGTGAGCTGAGTTTACAAATCCCTGTAAATATATCCTGAGGAGAATTTTTGAGAGACTTTGATATCTGGAGAAAGTTGACTGGTGGGGATATTTGTTCCTGCAATTGTGAAAAAACCAATAGCTGCCACTGATGACTAGAGATGATTTTATCCAGCATCTTTATCATCATAGATATGTTATCGAGCTATTTCTCTGTAATTTGTTACATTCCTAATAATTCATAGGCTTGGCAGAGTTCATGTGTTTCTAGTCCTTTGATTCCAGGGATTGATGAAAGACCAGCATTAAAGACTAATAGGATATGTAGTGTCAGTATATTTATAAACTGGGATGTGGCTTCAGAATGAATTGATTAATGAGAAACTGCATCACTAAAATTTTATGAAGAAATATCACAGCACAACATGATTTCTTTGGAGCTCAGAATGACAATTAATAAGGAAATTACTATTTGGTAGAGAGGCTATGCAGGTTGCTTGTCATTTATTGTTTGGTATTTTAAACCCCAATGAGCACTACATAGGCTGGTAATGAATAGTTTTACTACAAGCATAGCTGCCACAAAATGAATTAGATGTCTTTGAAGGTGATAGGTTTCCATACACTAGATATTTCAGAACAATGACAGGCAAGTTATTGCAAAAGGGTTTCCTATCCAGGCGCATGTATGACTACAACATAGCATCTGAGGTCCTTTCCAACTCCAAGAGTCTGTGAAAGTAATGAAAATGATTAATTTTACACAGAGACTGACAAATACTGGCAATTAACAATATCATATTTAAAGAATGTATTATAACAGAATTTGAAAGTTTCAAGGGACTTCATTATTTATGTTTTTTGACCCATATGGAGGATAAATCCTTACTATACTGCATCTAAAATGTGGCCACCATTAAATATTACCTGCCAAGAATGAGATACCAAGAATGAGATACTAAATAGTCTTCATCTACCATTGATCTTTTTTTTGATTTTCTCACAAACATTTCATGGAGTGCCCAAGCCACAGCATAGATAGTATTGTAGATGCCCCCCACTCACCATGGATGACAATCACTTTCGTTGATGACACTGAGATTCTGGGCATGAAAGTCTCCTGAGATTCAATGTCTTCTCTCACTGACAGGAATCTTCTCTGTGAAAGACAAGCAAACACCATTCTTTACCATTTCCCTTCTCATTTCCTAGATGAATTCCTCACCTCTCACACCATCTGTAACAATCAGTCCTAACCAGTTCCATTCAAAATATATCATTAAGCAAACAACACCTTGGTGAAGAGAAGAGTCTTTGGGTGCCATCTGATAGAGGGAAGGAAACTGGACCTTGTCACTAAGAATGGTATCAAATGGACCATAGCTGATCTGGATGAGAAAGAAACATAGATCAGTTTGAGGCATGGTAATGGTGAGTGGGGGGCAACTAGATGGTACTTTGGATAGAGTTCAGGGCCTGGAGTAGGGGGAAGACTCATAGTCCTGACTTCAATTATGTCATCACCCAGTCTGGTCTACAGATCCTTTTCCAGCTCCTTCAATCAATTCTCATATAACATACACTCACAAGTCAATTTAAAACTCTTTGCTTAAGTTTCTTTATCTATAAATTGAGCTTGAGAAGGAGTGGCAAATCATTCCATTACCTTTGCAAAAATAATCTCAAAAGGGATCATAAAGAGTAGGACAGGACTGAAAACAACTAAACAAAAATGATGAGAGAATGGAAGCAAAAAGCAAATTTTTACCAGGTCATTTTTGCTGATAGGGAAAATTCTGTAGCATTCAGTGCAAAGTTCATTGTAGGTGATATTTTCATCTCTGAAAGTCTTTCTCTCCCTCACTCTGAGCCCTCAGAAAGACAATGATTTTGTAAAGACAGAGTTCTGGGATTCTGTTGTTACTTCTCATGTAGCCTATATACCTTCCTTGTGCTTTCCAAAGAAACCAGGCTATATTTTGACTTTGTTGTTTGACCCATAGTAGATTTCCAGATTAATCCTATTATATATTATTGAAAGTGGGGCAATGGTTCTCTTTTTAAATAAAATGTATTAATGGTATTGTGCATAATTTTTTTGCTTTGAATTAAACACATTTTACCTATATAAATTTTTATTTGGTTTAAAGGTTATATTTCAAGGAAGAAAATTTATGTTTTTTTTTTTCTCATTGAAACTGGAATATGGATTTCTGGTTGTTTGAAAACAGGGCTCTGAGAGTGGGAAAAGCACCTTAGTGCAATACAAACTCTACATATAGTTGAGAAAGGAATTCCAACTATAATGTACCTCAATAGTAGACATCAAGTGTATGACAGCAGACCTACAATGAATATGACCTCAACAACCATAAACATAGCCTAGTCTATTTTATGTATAATTGATATGGATATAATTGTTAGGAAACAAAGTTCTTCTTTTCCTCTAACATAAATTTTCTTTTGTCGTAACTTCTGACCATTTTTGTTGGTTACTTTCACCAGATCCAACAGAACAAATGCAATCCCTCCTCCACATGAAAGACTTTCAAATATTAGTGGAAAAAAAAAATTGTTATCCCTTTGAGCATTTGTCAGTCTTGTCTATGTATCCTTCTCCTTCAATCAATCCTCATATAACATAGACTCAAGATTCTTCATCATCAAAGTTACTCCCTCTGGATGCTTTTCAGTTCATCGATGGCTTTCTTGAAGTGCAGATCTTCAAACCAAAAACAATGCTCTAGATGAGGTCTAAGGACAGAGCACTGAGTTAAAACATCTCCTTAAACCTGGAAGCTACCCTTTCTTAATGTAGCTCAAGATTACATTAACTTTTATGGCTTCTAAATCATCAAGCTGACTCATATCGCATTAAAAAAATGAACTTATATATGGAAAAAGTTTTCATTTAATGCTAAGAATGTTCCAGGCATTGTGCTAAGTGTGAAGATGGTAACACAAAACAAAGATAGTCTTTCCTTCCTACAGTTTATACTGATGTTGGAGAGGACAACAGATATAATGTAGCATTATCCTGAAATGGATGTTTTGGTCCAGGAAGACATCAAAAGGGTGAGTGGAGCAACTGGATTTCATGTCCTTTCCAAGAAGGGTGATGTAGATCTGATTTCTGTATTCTAAGGTAGAGTGGAAAAGAAGAAAGAAGAGAAGACACAAATCCAAGAGTTAATAGTGTCTGGGAAGTACATGTAGGATCTGATTTGGGCTAGATATGGAGAAGCATTACTTATAAGAATCCATAATATGCTATTTCTGTTTAAAGATGAAACTGAGTTTTTAATCCATCAAAATTTGATTTTTTTAGAAGATCTACTACCTAACCCTGCTTGCCTCCTTGTCTACCTTTTTCCTACCCCCAATATTGTTTTTCTTTTTGGTTTCTGGCTCAGCACTGGCCCCTTCTAGAATAATCCTCAGTCAATTAGCCAACAAGGATTAATAAGTTCCTTCTATCTGTCAAGTTGCACATTAACCACTCAATACAAAAGGGGAAAAAGTAGGCTGTACTGTGAAGGAGTCCACAGCCAAATGGAAGGGGCTCTAGCCTCAGTCCTCAGTATGTCGACATATTGACTCAAAATTAGGTACACCCTTGTCCACTAGGGAAAACATTGTGAATGAGATTGCAAGGAATGAGAGAAGACTAGTGATGGGAAATGAGAGAGTAGAAGGGGAAGGAAAGGTATATGAAGATAAAGAAGACTTGAGAGTTCAGTTGTCCTCATGGCATCCAACATAAAATAAGAAGTCTTACAGAGTTGTCAGTCCTACAAATGCTGAAGTACTCAGCACACTGCCTGGTATTTAAGAGATGATTAATAAATGTTTATTGCCTTCCCTTCCCAACCCATACTCCTATTTGGAGCTTGGAGAGAGCCATGTTAAAAAGTGAGCATTCTGTGAGATCTTGAAGAAATGGTGGTCTGGGGAAAGCAGTCACTCAACAGAAAAGCAAGCCTTAGAGCATGTATTTTTCCAAAGTGAGAAGGAGACTGTTGCAGAGGTGGAGAATGTTAACTGTTATGAAATTAGTCCACAATCCTAATAGAGATATTATTTCAAACAAATTGTGAAGCCCACAACAAGCACCTCATTTTCCACAATGAGGACATTTATAAACATGTGTACTGCTTTTTCTAAGGCCAAACATTCTTTTAAATGTGTATTTGTAAATATTTGCTAATATTTGAGATGAATTGAAGGCTTCCCTTATAAATAGCATATACTATTGCAATTATTATGAAAACTTTTATAGGTTTTGGTCTCAGATTTCAGTTTACTGGTGTGACAAATGTGCCCATTTCATTGAATAAAATGCAAGGAGACTTGCAAGACAGTAAGAGAAGTAGAATGAAAATTGACAGCTTCAAGCACAGAATACAGCTGATTCCTTTCAAGTAACTTTAAAATAATGTCTCAAATCAATTTGAGAATAACAGAACAAAAAGGAAAGAGAAAAAGGCCAGAGTGACACATTTTTCCAGGCCAAGCCAACCTAAAAGGTCAGAAGGAGAGGTCTGTGGCACATGGTGAAAGCTGGCCTGGAGCTCATGTGGATGCAACACTAATGTTGTGATATGGTGGTGCCTACAGCAGCAGCAGCAGTAGCAAGTATAGAGCTCTCAAGCCAGAGACTGTGAAAGAATAAGGCAACTGGTCAGAGGGAGTTCACATGGATCCTCTCTCTGAACTAGCAGTGGGGACAGGATCAGACACGGTTTGCCAGCTTCATTGCCTAAAGCCCACTTCTAGGTCACAGTTCAAGGCTAGAGAAAGTTAATGCTTTTGGTCATGAAGGAGTAGTGACCCTAAAGAGCATTACTGCTTGTGGTCCAGGGAAAGCAGGAGTCTTAAAGAGCAGGATGTTGCCTTAGGAAGTGATCAGAGGTGCAGTGATTACATTTCTTTCCTGGTCAGACCAGGTTGGAAGCACCACAAATTTTGAAATACCTAGAACCACCTCTGAAAATAGCTATGTAAAAAAAGTTAAAAACCAAACAAACCCTGAAGCTTAGGTATTATTCACACCTCATGCCTACACAGGGATTAGAGGCCAAATTTAACATGTAGTTAGAAATCAAGAGAAAGTCTGGACAAATTAGCAAACAACAACAACTGGACAAAAAAAAAAAGACCTGACCATAAAAATCCACTATGGTGACATAGAAGAACAAAGTATAAAGTCAGAAAAAAATGTAATGAATTCATAACAGCTACAAGGAAAGCTTCAGAGAAAAAAAAATACTTCTAGAGAAAGTAGAAGTTCAGCATGAATTCCTAGAAAAGCTAAAATTTATTTTCAAAATCAAATAAAAGTGATAAAGGAAAAATAAGTAAAGAGGTGAGAGCAAAGAAAGACAATAATGAAAGAAACCAGTCAATATCTTGGTGAAAAGAAGCACAAAAAAAAAGGAAAAAAATAAAAGCTTAAAAACAGAATTGGCCAAATGGGGGGAAAAGAGTTACAAAAGAAAACTAAAGGAAATAATTCCTTACAAATTAGAATTGGGCAGCTGTAAACTAATGACATTATGTGACACCCAGAAAAAATAAAAACAAAGTCAAAAGAATAAAAAAATAGAAGAGAATATGAATCAGTTAATCCAAAAAACAACTGACCTGAAAAATAGATTTAGGATAGATAATTTAAGAATCAGTGGACTTAGTGAAAGTAATGATAAATGGCAGAGCCTAAACATCATATTTCAAGAAATTCTTATGGAAAGTTTCCCAGATAATAAACCACCATTGGGTAAAAAAGAAATTGAATGAATGCATTATTTACCTCCCGAGATATTCCAAAGATGAAAAAACCCAGGAATATTACAACCTAATTCCAGAACTACCAGATCAAAGACAAAATACTTCAAGAAGTCAGAAACAAACCTTGCAATATCACTATCATGTCAACAACCAATATCAGTATAACAGATTTATCTTCTCCTGTGTTGGAGGAGGGGATTATTTGCAATATGATGTTCTGGAAGGCAAAAGATCTAGGACTGCAACCAAGAATAACCTAAGCAACAGAACTGAGTGTAATCATTCTAGAGGGGGAAAATGATATTTAAGAAATAGAAAACTTTCATGAATTCCTAAGGAAAAGACCAGATCCAAGTAGAAAATCTGATTTTCCCTTGCAAGATGCAAATAAAGCATAAAATAGCAAACTTGAAGGAGAATGAGGGAATCAGTGAGGTTGAAGTGTTTACATTTCTATATGGGAAGATAATACAAGTAACTTCTATGGATTTTATCATTGTTAGGGCAGTTAGAAGAATTCTTCATGGACAAAAAGTTCATGAAGGACTTGATTATATTGGAATAATGAAAAAATGGGTAAAGTAAATTTATACTCTGGGAGAAATGGAGAGGGAGAGGATGAATGGGGGAAATTATCTCCCATAAAAGAGAAATAAAAAAGAGCTATTGCAGTGGATGGTAAAATAGTGAGGAGAGGAAGTAATGATTGAATCCTACCCTTATCTTAATTGGTGGAAAGATGGAAGAATACATTTATACACGCTACACTCTAGAGTTAATCCCTATGCCCTTTCAGCTTGGAGTTTTTTCATTTCTATTCTGCTCTCCAAGTGTGTAACCAAACTTTTCTGTAATCCCAATGCTAACAACACCACAAAGCTCCCCTAGCTACTCATGGAAGCCTCCTACATTCTGAAT
>CM053587.1:353007931-353027715 GCA_028646515.1 Pseudochirops corinnae
TTCTTCCACTTCCCTTATTTGGTTTTGAAAATCCTTCTTCAGCTCATCTCTAGCTTTAAGGCATTCTTCATGTTTATTGGAGGCCCCTGGCTGGGCTGCTCTGGCTGCTCTCTCCTCCTTCCTCTCTCTCCCATGATCTTTCTTTTTGCCAAAGAAGGAATCTAGGGTTTGGGAGCTGTTCTTACTTTGTTTCTTATGCTTATTCTAACTCATGGTTGTTCAGTCCGTGATTTTTTTTTTTAATCTCTGTGGGGCTCTGCTTCCAGAAGGGAAAGCTCTGTCCCAAATTGCTGGGATCCTCCCGGCTGCCGTAGCTCTCAGGAAGATGCTGGGACTCTTCCTATTTACTTCCAGCTGACTGGATAATGAAGACTCCAGGACCGAAGCCCAAGACAGCGATCCAGATCCAGGCTGCTCAACACGAGAGCTCTTGGTCTCAGAACAATCGCTTAGTCTCCCTGATGTTTGCAGGCCGCGAGCGGGAAGCTGCAACGTGGAGGCGGGTGCAAAATCTCTGCCTTTCACTTTTCCACTCTGGAGGCCTTTCGGCGGGCGGCTTTTCTCCCCACAGTTCCCCCTGACCTAGTTCTGAAAGCTGCTCGCAGCTGCTGCTAATCCGCTCCTCTGCTCCTCTCGTCCAGTGGCTGCCGGGGCACAGCTGGGGCTTCAGGCCAGGCTGGCTTCGGTTCGCAGTGCTGATATGGTTCCTCGTAGCCGAGCTGACTTTAGTGGGAAGTATCTTTGTGTGTGTTTTGGAGTTCTAGGATTGGTTTAGAGTCCTATTTTATGGGTAT
This sequence comes from Pseudochirops corinnae, assembly GCA_028646515.1. Taxonomy (NCBI): domain Eukaryota; kingdom Metazoa; phylum Chordata; class Mammalia; order Diprotodontia; family Pseudocheiridae; genus Pseudochirops; species Pseudochirops corinnae. Next base: position 353,008,726 of record CM053587.1, read on the forward strand.
TTTGGGGTGGCTATGTGAGAGCTGCAATATGTTGCTGCTGCTATGCCGCCATCTTGGCTCCACCCCCAATACTTAATCTGTTCTTTAGATCAGTAGATTTTTTTTTCTAGTGAGATGTTTCAGATTCTTTTCTGTTTTTCCTAGTTTTATTATTTCTTGGTATTATAATTCAGTTCCACTTGTTCAGTTCTGGCTTTCAAGATGTTATTTTCTTCCTTAAGATTTTGTATTGGGGAGGAGGCAGAGCCAAGATGGTAGAGGAAAAGCAGGGACTTGCTTGAGCTCACTCTCAAACCTCTCCAAATACTTGTAAAAAATAACTCTATACAAATTCTAGAGCTACAGAATCCACAAAATGACAGAGTGAAACACATGTCCAGCCCATCACCTTGGAAGACCCACAGGAAGAGTATATTGAAATGGCCTGGAAGCATAGCTCAGTACAGCATGGGCTGCACCAGGCACAATGAGGCAGAAGCAGGTCTCAGGGGTACTAAATTGCTGGCAGCTATGGCTATTTCCAAACTTCTCAACCAACAAGCACCAAGAAGAGCATTACATGGGAGTGGGGAAACTCTGTCAGACCTGAGTGAAAGAAGTGTGCACACTCTGGCCCCAGCCTCAGGGAGACAGAGGTGGTTGTGGTGGCAGTGAAAACAGCACCAGCAGCAACTGCTTCCAGTGCTTTGGGCCTACAGACAGTGGGGAAATCCAGAGGATGATACAAAACACCATAAACCTGGGACAGTACTCCCACCCCCATTCCCATGCTCACTGGAAATAGAGTTCTGCATCTTTAGGGATCTAGAAAATCAAGTATTTGAATGGGAAGCTGAAGAAACAGTGTCAAAAAAGTCAGACTTCAGAATCTTACTTTGGTGACAAAGAAGAACAAAACATAACCAGAAGAAGAGAACAAAGTCAAAGCTCATACATCAAAACCTTCAAGAAAAATATGAATTGGTCACAGGCCATGAAAGGGCTCAAAAAGGATTTTGAAAACTAAGCAAAAGAAGTAGAGGAAAAATTGGGAAGAGAAATGAGAGTGATGCAAGAAAATCATGAAAAATGAGTCAACAGCTTGCTAAAGGAGACCCCCACAAAATATTGAAGAAAATAACATCTTAAAAAATAGACTAACCCAAATGGCAAAAGAGGTCCAAAAAGCCAATGAAAAGAAGAATACTTTCAAAAGCAGAATGGTCAAATGGAAAAAGGTGATCCAAAAGCTCACTGAAGAAAATTGTTTCAAAATTAAAATGGAGCAAATAGAAGCTAATGACCATGAGAAATCAAGAATTTATAAAACAGAATCAAAATAATGAAAATGTAGAAGACAATGTGAAATATCTCATTGAAAAAACTGTGGACCTGAAAAATAGATCCAGGAGAGGTCATTTTAAAATTATTGGACTACCTGAAAGTCATGATCAAAAAAGAGCCTAGATATCATCTCTTGAGAAATTATTGAAGAAAACTTCCCTGATATTCTAGAACCAGAGGACAAAATGGAAATTGTAAGAAACCACCAATCACCTCTTGAAGAGATCCAGAAAGGAAAACGTCTAGGAATATTATAGCCAAATTCAAGAATTTCCAGGTCAAGGAGAAAATATTGCAAGCAGTCAGAAAGAAACAGTTTGATAATTGTGGAAATACAGTCAGGATAACACAAGTCCCCATAGCTTTTGCATCAAGAGATTGAAGGACTTGGAATATGATATTCCAGAGGTCACAGGAGCTAGGATTAAAACCAAAAATCACCTACCCAGCAAAACTCAGTATAATACTTCAGGGGGAAATGGACATTCAATGAAATAGAAGCTTTTCAAGCATTCTTGCGGAAAAGACCAGAGCTGAATAGAAAATCTGACTTTCAAATACAAGAATCAAGAGAAGCATGAAAAGGTAAATAGAAATCAGAAGTCATAAGGGACTTATTAAAGATGAACTGTTTACATTCCTACAAGGAAAGATGATATTTTTAACTCATGAGAAATTTCTCAGCAATAGGGTAGCTGGAGGAAATTGATAGGTAGAAAGATAGACAGATGATAGGTAGATGATAGATAGATAGATAGATGGCACAGGGTGAGTTGAATATGAAGTGTTTATGTCTAAAAAATAAAATTAAGGGGGTAAGAGAGGAAAATAGTGGGAGAAGGAGAAAGGGAGAGATAGCATGGGCTAAATTATCTCACATAAAAGAGGCAAGGAAAAGTGTTCACAATGGAGGGAAAGAGGGGATAGGTGAGAGGGAATGAGTGAATCTTACTCTCATCAGATTTGGCTTAAGAAGGGAATAATATACAAACTCAATTGGGTATCTTACTCTAGAGGAAAGTAAGGGGCGAAGGACATAATAGGAGGGGGAGGGATGATAGAAGGAAGGGCAGACTGGGGTAGGGGATGGTCAGAAACAAACACTTTTGAAAAGGGACAGGGTCAAAGGAAAAATAGAATAAGTGGGGGGTGGGATAGGATGGAGGGAAATATAGTTAGCCTTTCACAAATAACTATTATGGAAGTGTTTTGCATAACTACACATGTATAACCTATATTGAATTGCTTTCCTTCTCAGTGAGGGTGTGTGGGAAGGGAAGAAGGGAGAGAATTTGGAACTCAAAGATTTAAAAACAAATGCAAAAACTTGTTTTTATATGCAACTAGGAAATAATATATACAGGCAATGGAGTAGAAAAATCTATCTTAGCCCACAAGAAAATAAGAGTGAAGGGGAGAAGAGAGGGGGTGTGATAGAAAGGAGGACAGACTGGGAGAAGGGGTAATCAGAATGCATGCCATCTTGGGGTGGGGGGAAAGGAAAGATGGGAAGAAAATTTGGAATTCAAAATCTTGTGGAAATGAATGTCAAAAACTAAAAATAAATAAATTAATTAAGAATTAAAATATTTTGTGTCTCTTTTCCCAATAGGTTAGCTTTCTTTTTCATAATTTTCTTGAATTGCTTTTTTCCTATATTTTCCCTCAATCTCTTTTATTTGATTTAATTCCTTTTTAAGTTCTTCTGAGAACTCTTTTTGGGCTTGTGATGATTTGATATTACCATTGGGGGTAGAAGTGACTTTTTTTTTTACCTCACTATCTTCCTCTGAATATGAACCCAGATCTTCTTTTACACCAAAGTAGCTATGTTCAACTTCTTTGTCTTTTGCTTACTCATTTTTGTTTTTAATTTGTTTTATTTTATTTTAGCAACTTATTATTATGATGATGTTTTAATTCCAAAATTGTATGTAATGTCGCTCTAACCTTCAGTTCATCTTTACTGTTGTTTTCTGACTTCTGTCTGGGGGTTCAAGCTCAGGGATTCTTCTCCTTTTCTAAGTCACAATTAGGTCCCCCAACCATGCTGTCCACAAAAGGCTCTTGCTTCTTGTTGTCTTGCACTCACCAGGCATGTGCTTGCTCCTCTGAGGCCACAGCCACAGCTTAGGATCACTTCTGGTCATCATCACTAGGTTTGGCTTCTGGAAAGTGGAGGGATCCCTCATTCTTTCCCCATTTAGCTGTCTGCCTTTCTTTGGGTGAAAGTTTGTGAGGTAAAAGTTGATGAGTTGAAAGTTCCTGAGGCTGTGAGTGAGGTGAAAGTTGAGATGATGATTATTGAGGGCTTGTCTGCTTCCTCATGAACTGCTCTAAGGATTGCTGTTTTTCAATTCAGTGGAAGCAGTCTGACTTCACTTCATTCAGACCAAACCTTAATCTCTGGAGGCCCTATCTTCTTTGAGGTCCTCTCAAGTCATCTTAGGAGAATGACTGCTTTGCCCCTTTATTTTATATTTATTTTTTTTCTTCTGTGTTCATTTCATGGCAATTTTCTTTCTCTTTGTGGAGGAAGTCTAGAGAATGTGGAATTTTTTTTTACCTATTCTACCACCTTCCCAGAATGCCACTCTCTCTTACAGAGTCCATTTAGCAGGAGCAACATGAAGATGTTTGGGATGCAGTGGGTGACCTTGAATCTTTGATGTCTAACTGAACTCTAATGCTCCACCATGCCTATTTCAACTGCCTTTATGGCCGTTGGAACAAATTGTTTTCACTTGGCCATTCCATCAGGTAAAACTTCACATTCTTTGTGTAGACATCCTCCTAACTCATTGTTTCATTTGAACCCCCTTGCTTACCCTCAACCTGGTTTAGCCTGTTTGCTAAAATGGTTACCAGGGTGTGATTGCTGCACTTGCTACACCTTCTTGGAGCAATAGGTGAGAGGTGGATGAATTAGGTGGACATTGAAGGTTGAAAGCAGTCCTGGAAAAGGCTGAGCAACCCTCATGCCAGAAGTTTCTAATAATTCCCAAACATACACACCCCTTTAGGCAGTTAAAAGGATTTCTATCTCTACAAATCATACCAGCTAGTCATATTCATGAAGTAGATTGGCCACAGGCTAGAACAACTGATTCAAATGTGCAGGTGTCAAGATCACTAGTATGTTTGGAATACATGTTAAGCATATTCTGCCTGTGGATTTCCTTGAAGAGGACAAGGTGAAGTTTTAGTATCCTCTATTACTCAGGCTTAACTGCACTTTACAAAGCAAAACTGCTTCATTTATTGGTCTCCTCAGAAGACAAGTGCCAGAGGACTTAAGTATTTTAACTCTTAATCTGCAAACCTTCTCTTTTGGTTGGAGATGGTCTTAGTCACCCACCGTGTTTAGGCTTACTACCAACCATGTTTCATTTTATTTACTAGTCATTTCCAGCTTACTTTCCAGTTCTGAAAGTATAATCAAATCAACTCTGTCATTACTCTTGGATATATGCATCAATCTATTCTCCCATCTCTCTACTCACTATCCCTTTAACTCCCATATAAGTGTTGTCTCCTCCTGTTAGAATGTAAGCTTTTTGAGAGCAAAGACTGTCTTTGCTTTGGTATTTGTGTCACCATCATGTAACACAGTGAGCAATAAAATTCATTTTCATTCATTCATTCATTCAATCATTGATTCATACCACTGTGCTTAACCTCCTCCCACCCCAGTCCATTTTGTGGGATGTTCTTGATAAGTAGCAATATTAAAAATAACCTGGGTTCCTGACAGTGACTTCAGGCAATGCGAAATGTGTATCCCTTCTACACTGAATTTAACCCCCACATCCTAGAATGGTGTTACATTTTTGATGTCTTATGCTTAATGATCTCTGAGATAGCTTATCAATCTGGTGATCCCTAAAGGTGAAATACTTGTAATGGGGATTCATAGACACATGCAGATGCATTTACCTTCTGAGTAATGACAGAATTTTGCTTACTTATCTAGGGGGCAGTAATGGGTAGTAGAAAGAGTATGTGGAGTCCAAACACTAGAACTGATCTGCTACATATTGTTTAAATATAGGAAAGTCATTTTACTTCCCTAGGTGTCAGTTTATTCATTTGTAAAATGTAAGAGTTAAATCAGATTACCTCCTCTGTCCCAGCCCAGGGTCTACCTAGGTGCCTGAATGGGAACCCAGCTAGTTGGGTAAGTTTATACTCTCCCTCTCCCTCTCCCACTCCTTCTCCTCTCCTAAGGAAGGTAAAAGTTGATGGTTAGAAGCTGCCCACTTAGCTTGGGGTTCACTGGCTAGATTCCTTCCTTCCTCCCCCCTGTCTTTCACAAAACCTTAAACCCAGTTCGCTCTGGAAGCTCATGAATTGGACCACATTAGGTCCCTGCCCAAGCTCCACATAAGGGCTGTATTTTGGGCCCTCCAGACTTAGAGTAAATGTCAATGGTAACTGTTTCTCTTTGAGACAGCAACCCTGAGGGTCTTTCCCTCCCAGCTTGATTTTTTTTTTTAATTAAAGAAACCATCCCTTGACTCAATTCTTAAAGAGGCCTGCCTGTCATCATCAAAAGAACAAAATGTATTATCACCAGAGTCTGTCATTGTAACCTTACTCAGGTAGGGAATGTGAACCTGCAAGCTTCTTTAATGTTTGTCATTGAAGAGTCATAATTCTGTCACAAATCTATTGGATCAAGTAACCTCCCAGCCTCCTTTTTTTATATGTGAGACTGTGAAGCTGGGATCCTATCTAAGGAATGAAAGGAGAAGTAGAGAAGGGGATTTATGAGCATTGTAATACGTTGCAATATGTCTTTAGAATAAATTTTTTTAGATGTCTTTACAATAGATTTCACTGAGTCTTGAGTATGAGGTCTGACTTACATCATGCCCAGTGCAGGGAAGTTTCAGGACATCAAGGCTATGAGAATTAAGGCTCTCAGAGAAGCTGACATTTCTAAAAGTTTTTAAAAAATTTTTAAGTCTTGTCACCTATAAGGGAATTTTTCATGAGGTTTCATCATCACAGGGCATTTGCTGAATCCAGGACAGAAAAACTTTTTTGCGTGTTCTCTATGGAGGCACTTCTCTACTGTAGCGTCTGTTGGGATCAAGGGAAAGAGAGTACAAAATATAATTTTCGGCTGATGTTTTTCCCTTAGATGCAGAGACTCAGGTGGCAATGCCTGGGACAATCTAGTCCCCAGGGTTCTTCATGGACTGAGGTTTCTCTGAGTAGTCTTCAGTAAGAGAAGTGACCCCTGTTAGTATCTAACGAAAAGATGCTGTGAGACAGAATTCTCTCTAAGAGCTGATGAAAGTATAAAACATCCATTAATCTTATGCCATTGTCCTTGTCTTTGACATAGACCTTACTAATGTCCCATTGTGTTTCCTCAAGTGTGGTAGTCATTCCAAAGCCTGGCCATATACAGAAAGACAGGTCATTTCTAATGCTGGATAGCTTCTCATCAGTCCATGACTGAGGCAGCTGACTTTGCTGTGGTCTGAGTTGCTCCTTAGTTTGCCCATGCTTGGAACTTTGTCTAATTTTCAAGCAGATATCCCATATTCAAAAAAGTATTTCTCAAATGCTTTCTTTCATTTTAATATCTCTGCTGCTGCTGCAGCTTCCAGACTGTGGCAACAATTTCCCTGAGAAGCTTCCCTGCTTCCACCAGATTAATCCCATTGTTTCCCAAGATGGGGACCTGGTGATTGGGTTCTTTTTATCCTTGTTCTCAGTTGAAGTGAACAGGGTAACAGGAGCAGAACTATTTGAAAGTCTGCCTAACAAAGCTTGTAAGCCTTATCGGTAAGTGTCTCTCTATCTCATTTTCACTGTGATGATTAAGAAGAGGTCCTCTTAAATGAAGTAAAAGGGCAAGCCCATTCCACATGAGATAATGTATGCTTTCCCCCTCTTCTTGTCTCTGAATTTTTTTACATCCTTGTTAGTTTCCTCTCTTTGCCGTTGTCACTCCCCTTCAAAGGGCCCCTACTCAGAAAGCTCAGCCCTGAGCAGACTCAGTTTCTTATCATCCTGCTTTCCTGGTCCTGATTTCATGTTTATACAGAATCAGTGAAACTAATGAACATCTTTAGACACCAAACCTCCTGGTATTAGGTTAATATCCTGAAGCAGAAGTTCTTAAAACCTATGCCTCTTTTCTATTCTTAGTTGGAGTTATTGCTGTTGAAAGTACTGATATTGGGCAATATCCATATGGCTCCATCTGTAATACTGAAAGGTCTCATTTTTCCTCTCTACATTTGGACATCTGATAACACATAGCACAGAATTTTAGGAAGTCATGGGACCTCCTTCAGTGAAGATTTCATATTTTTCTCACCTCCTCTATTAGTGTAAAATACACTGCTAGGGCTTCTCCCTCTTGGCGTAATGTGAATTTATCATTTTCCTCAATTCTTCTTGGCAGTAGTTACATGTTCCTGATAGTCAGAGCAATCCAGGATAGGGAACCCCAGGAGAGCTGATGACTGTCCTGGGACAGACTCTGAAACTGTGGGCTATGGACATTTCAGTTTTGGAGAAGGGAGAGGTATGCTCTGGCTGCAGTAGTAAGAAGTACTGAGTGAGGTTTAGAAATATCTTTATGGAATATTTGTTATTGCTCAGTAATGTCTGGAGTATTCTGGTTTTCTCTAGGTTATGTGTCAATGGTTTGAGTTTGATTCTCTTGCTTAGGTTTGCTGAAGCAAACTGGAAGCATCCAAGAAGGAGAACTGAAAAGAAATAGAATCAGATTTCCTTTCTGGGACTTTGACAAGTTGTACTGACTTTTTAATAATTAGATCTTAGTTTTGGGCTTTGTTCTCTTATATTTTTTCTTACAGAAACCCCGGTTTACAGAGCAGGAATGCTGTGTTTAGCAATGAACACTCAGACATAAACCTCTATTAGTCTGATTGTAGAAATGGGATTCAGAGTAAAATACACTAATTTTTGGACAATTCCATTTTGTGATAGTTGAAGAGAAGTAGATTAGTTATTAATTTGATCTTCTGCTTGTGGGACACCAACTATGACATACTTTGTATGGTTCTTTGACAGGAGAGTATCTTGACTTCTTTGGTACCTTCTTGTAGCCAAATGCTTCTGGATATCTATTTTACCTTATGTCACTTTTCCTCTGGATTCTGTTATTTCTTTTTACACATTTTCTTCTGTTTATGTAAATAAGAAGACTGTATAAATTATTATTTTATTTTATTTTATTTTTTTCAAAGTTAAACAAATGATTTTAATGTACATATTTACACTTGCATTAATCCTACATCTACTTCCACCATGTATGTAAAGTAACATAATCATAGAATATTAGAGCGGGAAGGGATTGGATTATCTTTTCCAATTCACCCACTTCTACAAGTGGAGAAACTGAGATCTAGAGAGGATCTAGTGTCATATAGCTGGTAAGTCGGAAAGTTGAAATTCAAATAAAAGAATTCCGACTGAAGACCCAATACTCTTTCCACTAAATCATGTTACCTATCATTTACATTACTCCATATTTACATTAAAAAATTAAATAGTCTTCAACAAGACATGACTAAGATGGACTATGCTTGTTAATGAACAGCACAGGGCAGTGTCCAAAATGGTTTTCTTGGTTCTGACATTTTTATATCCCATGAAGCAGCTCACTGAAATTTTCTTTTCAGTATCTTATCTGAGAAATGGCAACACACAAGACACCAAAAGGATCTTCCCAAATGTGCTGTACTTCCCTTATTTAAATCATAAATTATTATTTTAAATTATAAATATCTATATTGTAAATTGTCTCCTTTTTGGTCTGAAAAAAATCATTGAATCATTTTAGTCATTATCTTTTTAGTGCTTTAATAAGCTTCTTCTTATTCTCTTTTCTTTCTTTATTAATCACTACCAAGGCAGAACTGGTGGTTTGACTTAGAGGGGAAAGAAGGTTCTACCATCCTTTGGTGAAAATTTAAACAAGGATCCTGTCCTAAATAAAATGATTTTTTAAACTCTGTGTGGGATTTGATTTCTTTCTTGAGAATAGAACTCCTTGATAAAAGTACGGGCTCTGCTACTGTCCTGCCTGATTCTAATTTAATGGTAATTAAATGAAGGGGGAAAGAATGTACAAAGTGTCCTATATTCTCAAAAACAGTTCATGAATTCTCAAGACAGAATTGAAAATTCTTAGGATCCTATCATGTCAAATGAGGTAGTCAGGACTTGGCATTCTGCCACATTCATCTTCTCCCTCCATTAGAACAGACCTAGATTGTCTGAGAGGTGGTAAAGCTGAAAAAATTACAATATGTTGGGTATATTTTTAAAAATATTGTTAAGAAAAATATAGAGTTTTTTTCCCTTTTGGACTGGTCCCTGGTTGAAGATCTAATACTATGTTGCAATCTTTGTAATGATGTTGTTTTCTACTCTTCTCACCCCTATATAGGAAGGGAAGGAAGTGAGGCTAGAGGAAGGTTGTGTCAGAACTTGGTCTTCCCTTGGAGATACCAGACAGCACCGAAGTAAGATATTGGGGGCCAAAAAATGCATTGCTTTGTATTCCCCATACTTGTGTTAGCTTGTTCACATAATTTCCTCCTCTTGGAATGACTCCTGCCCCAAATACCCATATATCAAAATCATTCTCAGTTTTCATGGGCCATGATGCCCTCCATGAAGTCTTCCCTTGTTTCTTCTGGGGGATGAGGCCTCCCTTGGCTCAGATTTCTTAGATCTCAGTGACATTCACCTTAAACACATCCCCTTCTACTTTGTGTTGCAGTTATTGGTGTATATATTCTCTCTCCCACTACATCATCAACCTTCTGGGGTCAAGGGCAATCCAGATCCTCTACAGGATCTAGTCCATACTCGATATCTATTTGTGACATGAGTAAGTGACTCAGGCAGGCAGAATCATATAAGAACTTAAACCCAATAGGTCTCACCATTTCAAGAATCATAAGAAGGGAAGAATATAGAAATGAGGCACTTTTGGGGGCATTTTAAATACAAATGGAATGAATTGAACAACTGTTGGAGTCCTTAGTTTTGACTCACATGGCTGGGAATTCATCCTTCTGAAAAGTATTCTTTTTGAAGGCTTTGTTAATATTCTATGTCAATCACCCCCATAGGTGGCTGCACAAAAATTACCAGCAAGCCCTGGCTGTTGTATTTGCCCTGGAGGAGGTTAACAGGGATCCCAGTCTGTTGCCCAACATTTCCCTGGGATTTGACATATACAATACCTACCACAGTGATGAGAAGACCTTGGAGAGCTCCCTGCGGTGGCTGTCTGGGCCTGGCCAGCTCATCCCTAACTACAGCTGCAGGAAGCAGGACAAGTCTGTGGCTGTTATTGGAGGAGTCACATCATCCCTTTCTGTCCAGATGGGGACCGTGTTCCACCTCTACAAGTTTGCACAGGTGAGGGATAGTGACCCTAGAAAATTGCATGTCTTCATGGATAATATTAATAGCAATGATAGTAGTAATATAACAGCAGCAACAATAATTGCATTTATGAAGTGCTTTACAGTTTAAAGAGTGCTTTACATAGGTGTTTCTTTGGATTCTCATAAAAAAAAACATAAAAAAAAGTTTTACAGAGGAGGATATTGAGACTGAGAAAAGTTAAGTTGTGAGTCCAAGATCATGCAAATAATGAGTTCTGGGGGCAAGATTTCACCTCATGTCTTTTTAACACCAGTTTAATTCTCTAGTCCCTGCATCATGCAGCTCCTCCAATTGTCATGAGCAATTGATGTTTTTCTCCAATTATTTAGATATGATTTTATTTGTGTGAAAAGTATTTTGTAATTGTATTCATATAGGTCCTGGGTTTCTTTTGGCAGGTAGATTCCCAAACATTTTATAATGTCTACAGTAACTTTAAATGGAATTTCTCCTTCTATCGTGTGTTGTTGGATTTCATTAGAAATATATAGGAATGCCGAGGATTTATGAGGGTGTATTTTATATCATGCAACATAGTCATTTATTATCTCAAATAGTTTTTTACTTGATTCTCTCGGATTCTCTAAGTATATCATTACATCATCTGCAAAGAATGATAGCTTAGTCTCTTCTTTGACTAATTTGTGTCCTTCAATTTCTTTTACTTCTCTTATTGCTACTGCTAACATTTCTAGTACCAAATTGAATAAGAGGGGTGATAGTGGACATCCTTGTTTCAACCCTGATCTTATTGGAAATGCTTCTAACTTATCCCCATTACATATAATACTTGCTGATGGTTTTAGATAGATACTACTTATCATTTTAAGGAAGACTCCTTTTATGCCTATACTTTCTCATTTTTAAAAATAGGAATGGGTGTTGTATTTTGTCAAATGTCTTTTCTACATCTATTGAGATAATCATATGGTTTCATATGATCATACTAGTTTTGTTGTTGATGTGATCAATTATACTGATAGTTTTCCTAATATTGAACCATCCTTTCATTCCTGGAATAAATCTTACCTGATCCAAGTGTATTATTCTCATGATAAGTTGCTGTAGTCTTTTTGTTAAAATTTTATTCAAATTTTGTGCATCTTTATTCATGAGGGAAATTGGTCTATAATTTTATTTCTCTGTTTTGTCTCTTCCCAATTTAGGTATTGTAATGGAAATGGGAATTTGAAGATCTTCCCTGACCCTTAATAGACCTAGGGGGGAGTTTGAAGAACTGCCCTGCTTTGAAAGTAAACTCTGCCCCCTAATAGGCTGAATGTAATCTCATAGAGCCTGTGATGGAAGGAATTTGCTGAAGGGTACAATAGAGCCCACAGGAAGCTTCCCTGCTGTGAAGATAAATTCTGCCCCCTAATAAGCTGAATGTGGTCACATTTAGCGTGTGGTGGGAGAAGTTTTGCTGAGGGGAAGCAGAGACCACAGGAAGCTGGTAGTCACAGCTAGCCAGATGGTGGTGGTGGGGGGAAAGAGGAACACAGGCAAGATGACAGAGTTTTGTGAGTAAATATTGATCTTGTATTGGTATTGTGTTTGACTGGATGATGCTGTGGCTTTCAGTGTTATTGTGGCTTCTGAATGTATTTGGAACCATGATGGAATTGGTTTACTGGTTTTGGGATTCAGTTTTCTGGTGTCTTAATAAATGTTTCAGCTCTGTTCTCTATTTGGAGAATTTGGTATATTTTGTGACTGAATGTCATGCGATACTCATAGTTACAGTCTTTATTGTGATTGTGTGCATTGTAAATATTGCATTGGTGCTACAGGTATCAGTACCATATTTGTGACATAAAAAGAATTTGATAGGACTCCTTTCTCTCCAATTTTCCCAAATAGTTTGTAAAGTATTGGAATCAATTGTTCTTTAAATGTTTGATAGAATTCCCTAGTAAACTCATCTGGCCCTGGAGATTTTTCAATTTCTTTTTCTGATATGGAGTTATTTAAGTAATTTACTTTCTCTTCAGTTCATCTGGACAACTTATATTTTTGTAAATATCCATCCATTTCACTAAGATTGTCAAATTTATGGGCATACGATTGTGCAAAATAATTCCTAATTATTGTTTTAATGTCCTCTTCATTGGAGGTAGATTTACCTTTTTCATTTTTGATACTGGTAATTTGGTTTTCTTCTTTCTTTTTTTAAATCATATTGACTAAAGGTCTATCAATTTTATTGTTTTTTTCATCAAACCAACTCTTGGTCATATTTATTAATTCAAGACTTTTCTTAATTTCAATTTTATTAATCTCTCCTTTGGTTTTCAATATTTCTAATTTAGTATTTAATTAGGGTTTTCATTTTGTTCTTTTTCTAGCTTTTTCAGTTGCATGTCCAATTTATTGACCTCCATTTTCTTTATTTTATTCATGTGTGCTTTCAGAGATATAAAACTTCCCCCAATAACTGCTTTTGCTGCACCCCTCAAGTTTTGGTATGTTGTTTCATTATTTTTGTTCTCTTGAATGAAGTTACTGATTTTTTCTATAATTTCTTGTTTCACCCACTCATTCTTTAGGATTAAGTTATTTAGTTTCCAATTAGTTTTTAGTCTATCTTTCCACGAGCCTTTATTAAATATAAATTTTATGCATCATGAACTGAAAAGGATACATTTAATATTTCTGCCTTCCTGCACTGAATTGTAAGGTTTTTATGCCCTGGTACATGGTCAATTTTTGTGTATGTGCCATGTGTCACTGAGAAGAAGGTATATTCCTTTTTATTCTCTTTCAGTTTTCTCCAGAGGTCTATCATATCTACCTCCTCTAAAATTCTATTTACCTCCTTAAATTCTTTCTTGTTTATTCTGAGGTTAGATTTATCAAGTTCAGAGAGGGGGAGATTGAGGTTCCCTGTTAGTACAGTTTTGCTATCTATTTCTTCCTCTAACTCCCTCAACTTCTCCTCTAGGAATTTGGATGCTATGCCTCTTGGTGCATATATGTTTAGTAGTGATATTGCTTCATTCTCAATGGTACCTCTTAGCAGGACATAGTTTCCTTCCATATCTCTTTTAATTAGATCTATTTTTGCTTTTGCTTTATCTGAGATAAGGATTGCTATCCCTGCCTTTTTTTTTTACTTTGGCTGAAGTATACTATATTCTATTCTAGCCTTTTACCTTTACCTGTGTGTCCCCCTGCTTCACACATGTTCCGTGTAGACAGCATATTGTAGGGTTATGATTTTTAATCTATTCTGTTAACTGCCTCTGTTTTATGGAAGAGTTCATCCCATTCACATTCACAGTTATGAGTACTATTTGTTTTTCCCTCCATCCTATTCCTTCCTCTGTTTATACTTCTATTTCTCCCTTCTCCCTTCCCTTTCTTAAGAGTGTTCCTTTAACCACCATCTCCCTCAGTATTCCCTACCTATGCATGCACCTCCCTTTACCTCCTGCTTCCCCTTACTACTACTTCTCTCTCTTCTAACTACTCCCCCCTTTTCCCCCTTTTCCCTCCTACTGACTGTAGGGCACAGTAGATTTTTATACTTAACGAAGTATGCTATTCTCTCCTTGAATCCAATCTGATGCAAGTAAATTTCATACAGTGCTCCACTCCCTCCCTCCTTTCCCTCTACTATAATGAGTTTTTGTGTCTCTTCATGTTAGAATCCTGTATTTAACTGATTGTGTTATTCCCTCCTTGAACTAAAACCAATGAGAGTAAAGTTCATATAATTTCCATCTCCCTCCCTTCTTTCCCTCTACTATAGTATGTTTTATGTCTCTTTGTGTGGCATAATTTATCCTTTTCTGTCCCTTTCTTTCCCTTTCTCCCATTACAACCCCTTTTCACCACCAATCAGGTTTTTTCCCCCACCAGATTAATTAATTTAGGGGCAGCTAGGTGGTGCAGTGAATAGAGCACTGGCCCTGGAATCAGGAGGACCTGAGTTCAAATGTGGCCTCAGATACTTAATACTTACTAGCTGTGTGACCTCGGCAAGTGACTTAACCCCAATTGCCCTGCCTCTCCTCCTCCAAGAAAAAAAAAGATTAATTAATTTATACTCATACCCTCTATCTATGTATATCCCTTTTAAATGTTGCCATAATTGTACAATTCTCATTATTGACAGGTATCAGCTTCCCATATAGGGATGTAAAAAGTTTGCTCTTAATAAATCAACAAGTTGTTTGAGAGTGTGTGTGTGTGTGTGTGTGTGTATGTGTGTGTGTGTTTACCTTGTTTACCTATATATAAAAATATATCTCTTGAGTCTTGTATTTGGGGATCAAATTTTCTATTGAGCTCTGGCTTTTTCATTAGGAAGGTCTGGAAGTCCCTTATTTTATTGAATTACCATCTCCTTGCCTGAAAGATTATGCTCAGTTTTGCTGAATCCTTGGTTGCAGTCCAAGCTCTTCTGCCTTACAAAATAGCATATCCCAGTTCCTCCATTCTTTTAATGTAGAAGCTGCTAGGTTCTGTGTGATACTGACTGTACTTCCATGATATTTAAATTGTTTCTTTCTGGCTGCTTGCAGTATTTTCTCCTTGGCCTGATAATTCTGAAATTTGACTGCAATATTTCTTGGAATTCTTTTGATAACTATTTTACCCTCTGATTCTAGGACTTCAGGGCAGTTTTCTTTGATAATTTCTTGGAGGATGTTGCCCAGGCTTTTTTTTTCATCATGGCTTTTTAGAAGGCCAATAATTCTTACATTATCTCTCCTGGATCTATTCTCCAGGTCAGTTGTTTTTCCAATGAAATATTTTACATTTTCTTCTAAGTTTTCAATCTTTAGGCTTTGTTTGACTGCTTCTTGATGCCTCATTGAGTCATTAGCTTTGATTTCACTGATTCTGTTTTTTAGTGAATTATTTTCCTTGTTTAGTTTTTGAAGCTCCTTCTCCATATGTTCAGATTTCAATGTTAGGGAGATATTTTCTCCAGTTAGATTATGAACCTCCCTTCCCAATTCACAAATTCTACTTTTCAAGGATTTCTTTTCTTCAGTGAGATTTTTTTCCACTTTGGCAATTGCAATTTTAAAAGAATTGGTTAATTTATCTCCTACCTCTCTAATCTCCTGGCTTTTAAAGTCTATTTCTGCTTCTAGAGTGCAGAGGGCTCTGACCCATGCTTCTCAAGCTCGGAGCTAGGGCTCTGGTTGTTGACTTTGTGTGCTGTAGCTTCTGGGTGTCTAGACTGAGGCCAAGGCCAGGACTTTGTGTGTTTCCCCTGGGTTACCCTGAGGTTCACAAAGTAAGGTGTGGGGAAGGGGTGGTCTAGACACTTCAGGTTGCTGACTCTGTGCCCCTGAGCTACAGCTCAGAGACTCAGTTACTGGTTGTCAGCCACCCTGGTATCGGCAGATTCCCCCAATTGTGCTAAGACATCCCCGGGCTTCTGGCATTAGTACTTGCTGACTCCACCCCCCTGTGCTTCAGTGTCTCGCTGGTCAGCTGAGATGGGGCTTGTTGGGATGCCTCTGCCCTTCACTTCAGACTCAACACAGCCTCAGTCATACCATTCTTCTAGTACTCCCAAGCTTGCTGTTAGTTCTACTATTTCAGGATTTTACACTGGGGTGATAATCTCTGGGTTTCCAGGGTAAAAATGGAGGATTAGAGAAGATAAAGTATACTCTGCCATGTTGGATCCAAGAAGTTCAGGTAGATGATTTTTATTATTTTATTTTGCTTTTTTAGAGGGGGGAGGGCAGGGCAATTGGGGTTAAGTGACTTGCCCCAGGTCACACGGTTAGTAAGTGTTAAGTTTCTGAGCTTAGATTTGAACTCAGGTCCTCCTGACTCCAGGGCCATTGCTCTATTCACTGCACCACCTAGCCTCCCCAAGGTCATTTTTAAAACATCCTAGCAGTGGGTTGATAACCCCAGGACTAGCTGCTGTCATTGCTGTGGATTCTGTGTTTGTCTCTTACCTAGCAGCAACAGATCCTCTGTCCTGCCATGAGAGGTCAGAGAATTTCCCTTGCTGTCCATGAATCTGCTGGCCAGGGATCACTCTGGTTCCAATGTGGTCTGGTCTTGGGTCTGTACTGGGTAGCCCCCCGCGTAGTCCATGCTTCTCACTCCTCACTCCCCCTTCTCAGTCCCACACGCACACTTTCCTGGAGTGGGAGTCTGCCACATTGCATCTCCCCATGGATTCTGACACTCTAAAATCCATTCAGATTCACTTTTTAGAGTTGTTGACTTAATTCATGGAGGAGTTGAGGTGAATTCCTACCTTCACCCTGCCATCTTGGCTCTACCCCATAAGGGCAATATTTTCACTTGCATATGAATTGGATATGGTCAAATATTTTTTTCCAAGCCTAGTCTGTAGCTGGTTTAACTTCATTTTCTGATTCTGAATTAGTGTCTAAACTTTCCCCACCACCATAGCTGATTTCCATATTTGAGATTTTTAAAAATTATTTTGCAAACCATTTATTTTAACTTTATGTTAAATTATGTTTTCCTCCAGCATCAAGAGGGGTGATGACACAGTCCTAAGCTTCAAACTTTTTCCTCATTGATGGTTTCAGAAGTTAGTTATAGGGGTTGTTGACCTGAAAGTTTGTTTGGTTAAAGGAGACAAACAGGCTAGGTTATATATATATAATTTATTCCCTTAAGGCTACCAGATACATGCTGAATGGAGCCAGAACATAAATTCTGACTGCCTCATACAAGAATGATAAAGTTGTTTATGTATGCTTTAGGACAATCCCAAAATCTCTGTGTCCCTCATGCCCAATTTAATTAGCCTTCTCACAATAGCAAAGTTTACCAGGCCTTTAAAAAAATTTACTCAGAATATTTTCTTTACTTTGCCCTTAAATATATCACTAGAAATTAATTACATTCTGGAATTTCACAGATAGTGAATGTGGTAGTCCATAAACCTTCAAACGTATGTAAATATATCCTTAGATGAAACAGGTTTGAAAAATCACACCCCTATCTTTTTCCATGTATTCTCATTTGGATGATAAAAATTCTACAATACAGAAACTTTTGCACAGAGTTAAAAGAACTTTAGGTGGGGGCGGAGCCAAGATGGCAGTGTAGAAGCAGGAAAACTACTCAGCTCCCTCCATAATCACCTCAAATACCTATAAAATATGACTCTAAACAAATTTTAGAGCTCCAGAACTCACAAAGGTACAGAGAAACAAAGCTCCCACTGAAGGCAGCCCAGCAAGTGGGACAGGAAGGGCTCATCGCAGCGTGCGGAGATCCAAAACCAGCCTGGCCTGAAACCATAGATTGGTCCCAAGGCTGCCAGGACAAGCCACAGCGGGAGCTTTCAGGAGAGTGGATCACTGGCAGCTGTGGTGATTTCCAGAATTATCAACCTACAAGAAAGAAGGACTAAGTGAAAGGTCAGTGGAACTTGGCTAAATCTGGGGGAGAAAAGGATGTCTGGCCATCCGCCTCCAGGGCAAGAAAGCAGCAGAAGCAATGGCCCTGCAGCTGCCTCCGCATGCCTGCTTCAGAGCTTGTGGCCTGCAGATTGCAGGGGGGCCAAGCGATCATTCAGAGGCTAAGTGCTCTTGCCTTAAGCTGCCTGGATCCAGATGGTGGTCTTGCAGTGGTGGTGCTGAGGTGTGTTTTCAGTGAGCCAAAGCTGGTGCAGGCTGCAGACATGGCAGAGGCCCCCTAATAGCTCCTAATAGCTGTGAAAACCCAAGCAATATGGGACAAATCTCTCCCCTCTGGAAGCAGAGTTCCACAGAGCTAAAAAGCCAAGTAATTGACTGGCAGCATGAACAGGCAAAGTAAGCAAAGTAAGAACAGCAATCCAACTTTAGATTCCTTTTCTGGAGACAAAAAGGATCAAAGCATGAAACAGGAGGAAGACAACACAGTCAGAACTCCTGCACCAAAAGCTTCCAAGAAAAATGTAAGCTGGTTACAGGCCATAGAGGAGCTTAAGATGGATTTTGAAAACCAAATAAGAGAAGTGGAGGAAAAATTGGGAAGAGAAATGAGAATGATGCAAGAAAATAATGAAAAAAGAGTCAACAATATGACTGAAGGAAATAACACCTTAAAAAAATAGATCAACTCAAATGGCAAAACAGGCCCAAAAAGCCAATGAGGAGAAGAATGCCTTAAAAAGTCAAATTTGCCAGATGGAAAAAGAATCTCAAAAGCTTTCTGAAAAGAATAATTCCTTCAAAATTAGAGTGGAGCAAATAGAAGCAAATGACTTTA
>CM053587.1:353028215-353047445 GCA_028646515.1 Pseudochirops corinnae
AGTTGTTGTTGCACAACAAGATGGACACAGAAGTGAACTTTGGATTTGACACTAAATTTGACACTAATTTTATTGCAGTAAGAGAAAGATTCAAAGGAACACGTATCATCTGCTAAGTAAATGGAATATGGAGAATCAATGTGATTTGAGTCCAACCACTAATAAAGGGCAAGAACATAGTGGCCCCAGCCTTGGCTGCCATGTAACACTACTAATATTGTCTCTCAGCAAAGAGGAAAGAGGAGGTAGAAGGAATTGTTATAGCAATCATAATTATTTGTACATCTGGGCAGGGGGAATAATTCTTTGGATCTCAATATTTAGCCCTTGCTTGGTCTTCTGCAGATGCAGATCAGTGTATGAAGTGCCCAGAAGATGAATTTCCAAATAAGCAGAGAGATGGCTGCCTCCCCAAGCTTGTGACCTTCCTGAATGTGAAAGAACCTTTGGGGATGACTTTGGCCTTTGTGGCTATTTCCTTTTCCTTATTGACATCTCTGGTTCTGTACATCTTTGTGAAGTTCCAACACACCCCCATAGTCAAAGCCAATAACTTGACACTCAGCTACACTCTCCTCATCTCCCTTGTCTTCTGTTTCCTCCGTTCCTTGCTCTTCATAGGCCATCCAACCACTGCCACATGTCTCCTCCAACAAACAATATTTGCAGTTGTGTTCACAGTGGCTGTTTCCTACATTTTGGCCAAAACCATCATAGCGGTTCTGGCTTTCAGAGCTGTAAGGCCAGAGAGCAGGATCTGGATGTTCATTCATCCTAGAGTGTCCAACTATGTTCTCATATGCTCAGGCATACAAGGGATCTTCTGTGGCATCTGGTTGGGAACCTCTCCCCCTTTTCCAGAGGCAGATGCACACTCTGAATCTGGTCACATAATCCTTAGATGTAATGAAGGCTCTGTCTTTGCATTTTACTGTGTCCTGGGCTGCATGGGCTTCCTGGCCCTGGGAAGCTTTACTGTAGCTTTCCTGGCCAGGAACATGCCTGATACCTTCAATGAAGCCAAGTTCATCACTTTCAGCATGCTAGTGTTTTGCAGCGTCTGGGCGTCTTTCCTCTCCACATATCAGAGCACCAAAGGGAAGGCTATGGTGATTGTGGAGATCTTCTCCATCTTGGCATCCAGTGCTGGGTTATTGGGTTGCATTTTTATTCCCAAATGTTATGTGATCCTCTTGAAGCCAGACAGAAATACCCAGAAACAGACCCAGAATCAGTGGGATTCCAGAGGCAAGATTTTTTCTGGAGTCCAGTCTTACAATTCCCATTTGGGCAACTCTTGAAGAGTAACTCAAATTCATCTGACATAGCCATATTTTTCAGTTTTTATGCTTGAGCCCTAATTAGTATATGTGTGACTATCTTTCTGTCTACTTTGTCAAAATCCACTCAAATGTGCAATTATTATTTTTATATTAATCAATATATGTGTAATGAATATACTAATAAGTTAGTTTTCTCAAGATTTGCCTCTCTGGTTCAGGAGTCAGAGATCACAATGCAGCTTGAACTGATGGATCAAAAGTTTGAGATTGCTCACAATCACTGGACCTTAAATGAAGTGAATCAGATTGTAAAATCTGTTCCTATCACAAAACTGTGGTTCTGTATTCTAGGGGAGATCATCACAACCTCCAAAGACTTGACTCCAGAACTGTTATATTGTTGGGTATGTGGGTTTTTAGTGGGAAACAACTAAGCAAGTGTTTGTAATCCACCTTCCTCCCTCCCTTCCTCCCCTGTGCTTTAAGTATATAATCTGGGCTTTTCCCTTGGCTATAAGAAAATTCATCACTCTGAAAATGATTAATTAAACTACTTGATTACTGACCCTCCTGTCTCTGGGCCTTCTTTGTGTGACTCTCAGATTAAAAATTGACTCAGTAAAAATCCCATTAACATATAAGTTGACTGCTTCCCCAGAGGGCAATTGCTACTGCTATTTTGAGTATGTTGCTATTAATTTTGGTGGACACAGCTTATCAATGCACTCAGTAAAGGTAAGGAACTCCAGATTTTTTAAATGTTTAAAGTTCTCAGTGCCATTCCTTGGACAACTGAAGGATGGGAGATTTTAAAATTATGAGGAAAAGCTCTTATCTCCCATTTATTGTTGTTCCATTGTTTAGTCACATCTCATTCTTTGTGACCCCATGGCCCATAGCATGCCTAACCTTCTATCCTCCAGGCTCTCTCAAAGTCTGTTCAAGTTCTTGGTTGTTTCTATGATACTGTCTAGCTATCTCATCTTCTACTTTTCCTCTTCCTTTTGCCCTTTCCACTTTCTGAAAACCAGGATCTTTTCCAATGACTTCCACCTTCTCATTATGTGGTCAGAGTATTTAAGCTTCAGCTTAAATTAGACCTTAAAGTGAGTAGTCTAAATTAATTTATTTAAATATTTACTTATTTGATTTCCTTTGCCGTCCAAGGAATTTTCAAGTCATTTCCAGGGTCACAGGCCACTGGAAGGGTATTTGAAAGACAAAAAGAAATGTCTATAGTTTAAGCTTCTTGAAAAGAAAGATTGAGGAAGGATTTTGGTCTTACAGAAATAAGAAAAATGTGGGAAACAATATGTGATTCTTCATTATGATATTGAACTATAGTGATATGATTGACAGCTGGAAATTCCCTGGCTCCAAAGCAAGGAGTAGGAGAGCACAAAGCTGCCTCTTGGGGCCTCTCCCCTACCTCTGATCCTAAAGACAAATACGAGGGTGGCAACAAGAATTTGATTAGGTTCTTTGAGTAATTTGAAAGGAAATAGGGAAAAGCTTGTAGGGATCTTGGAGTGCTACCACATTTCTTTCAAATGAGCCCATTGACAAAAGACATGAGTTCTCAAGTTGAAGTGATGCCATAATTTTGAGATTTTAAGTGTTACCATAATTGGGTATAAAACCCTGAAATTATTTGGCCAAAATATATACTGGAAGAAAATCAGAATTTGATCTAAGTATATCCCCCTGTTAGTATAGTTGTGGAGTTTGGAACTTAATACAAGACTGCCACTCTTAAATCTTTGGCAGTGGAATATCTGGAAATAGTGGGCCCTATAATATGTAATGTTTAGAATAAATGGCCCTTCTAAAAGTAGATAGATGATAGATAGACAGATAGATAGATAGATAGTATGAGTAGTCATAGTATAACCATAAGTAGTCATAGTATCAGAAACTAAAAGTGGAATCTAATATCTGATGTAAAATAACAATAGTGATTTTTTGACAAAAAAAAAAAAATCATTGGCCAGTGATTAGTGACTAGTGGTTATCAGAGGTAATAATCTTCACTGAACAGTCATACATCATATGGGGAAAAACCATTGATGAGCTATTATCCACAATGACCAGGAGCACCTACATTGATGAAATCACTCAAGTATCCAAGACACTCTACTAAGGATTTATACCTTTAAAAATGATACAGCCAATCTACAAGTCTTCAGGCAACTAGGTGGCAGAGTGGCTAGATCATTAGACCTAGAGTCAGGAAGACTTATCTCCCTGAATTTTAATCTGGCTTTAGACACCCTCTAATTGTATGATCCTGAGAAAGTCACATAACCTCATTTTTTGGCTTCTTTCCCTCATCTGTAAAATGAGCTAGAAAAGGAAATCTCAAATTACTTCAGTGTCATTGCTAAGAAAACCCACAGCACTTCCTGCCTAAGGTGAGATAAGGGGGTCTAGTCTCTCCCCCTGCTCCCACCAAGAGACTATTGATTCTCTGAAGTGAAGGTGATGAGGGAATGAGTTCCAGGAAAGGAGATTACCACCTTGTACTGAAGCAGGAGGTGGAATATGATGTATGGAGAACAGGGATAACATCAGCATTTACTTCAGTATTCGTTTTTTGAATATTCTGCTTAATGTAATTATAGTCAATCTTCTGGCCCTTTTTTCTTCACCTCCCATTATTTCATATTAGTTTTTATATGTTTTTAATGTTTTCCACATTTGTTTTTCCTAATTCTGATACAGTTTTCCATTCTATTGACATATGTTAAGACATTTCCCAACTGTTGTACAAGGGTTTCTGGTTGTTGTTGTTGTTGTTTTATTATTATTGCAAATAATGGTGTCATAAAAAACCTAGTACTCCTGTACTACTTGAAAAGTGGAAATTGCAAGCAGGAGTGTTTCAACTCATAACTGTTTTAATGGTCTTGAAGTCTTAAATCCTTAGTTTGTTACAAATAAAGTTAGATAAGCACCTAAGAATAAAGCTCACCAAACTTTCTTAATTTTAACTTTTAAAAATATTTTATTTTCCCAATTACATGTAAATATAGTTTTCAACATTCATTCTTGTAAGATTTTGAATTATAAATTTTTCTCCATCCCTTTCTTTCCTCCCCTCTCCACAAGCAATCTGACATAGGCTATATATGTATAATCATGCTAAACATATTTCCATATTAATCATATTGTGAATGATGAATTAGAACAAATAGGAAAAACCATGAGAAAGAAGAGACAAAAAAAGTGAAAATAGTATTTGTCAATCTGCATTCAGGCTGAATCCGTTGCATCCATAGTTCTTTCTCTGGATGTGGGAAGCATTTTCCATTACAAGTATTTTGGAATCATCTTAGATCACTGTGTTGCTGAGAAGAGGTAAGCCTACCATAGTTGATCATCACATAATATTGCTGTTACCATGTATAATGTCCTCTTACTTCTGCTTAGTTCACTCAGCATCAGTTCATGTAAGTTTTTAAGTATTTTCTGAAATCTGCCTGCTCATCATTTTTTATAGAGAAATAGTATTTCATTACATTCATGTGTCACAACTTGTTTAGTCATTCTCCCATTGAAGGACATCCCCTCAGTCTCCAAATCTTTACCACCACTAAAAAGAGCTGCTATAAATATTTTTATACGTATGGGTCCTTTCCATTATTTATTACCTCTTTGGGATACAGACCCAGCAATGGTAAAAAGGATATGCCATTTTATAATCCTTTGGACATACTTCTAAATAACTCTCCAGAATCTTTGGATCAATTCACAACTTCACCAACAATGCATTACTCCTCCATTTTTTTCCACATCATCTCCAACATTTATCATTTTCATTTTCTGTCATATTAAATAATCTAATAGGTGTGAGATGGTACCTCAAAGGTGTTTTAATTTGCATTTCTCTAATCAATAGTGATTTAGAGTTTTTTTTTTTCACAAGACTGTGGATAACATTAATTTCTTCATCTAAAAAATATCTGTTCATATCTTTTGACCATTTCTCAATTGGGGAATGACTTGTATTCTTGAAAATTTGACTCATTTCTCTACATACTTTAGAAAAGAGGTCTTTACGTGAAAAGAACAACTAAAAATTAATTGGAAACTAAATAATCTAATTCTAAAGAATGAGTGGGTCAAAACAATAAATTATAGAAACAATCAATAACTTCATTCAGGAGAATGACAATAATGAGACAACATACCAAAACTTATGGGATGCAGAAAAAGCAGTTCTTAAGAGAAACTTTATATCTCTGAATGCTTAAATGAATAAAATAGAGAAAAAGGAAATCAATGAATTGGGCATACAACTAGAAAAGCTAGAAAAAGAACAAATTAAAAACCCTCAATTAAATACCAAATTAGAAATATTGAAAAGAAATGGAGAGATTTTTAAAAATTGAAATTGAGAGAATTATTGATTATAATAAATAGTACTAATAAAAATACCAATAAAGAATAATACTGATAAATAAAACTAAGAATGGGGTTTTAAAAAAAACAATAAAATTGATGAATCTTTGGCTAATTTGATTTTAAAAAGAAAGAAGAAAACCAAATTACTAGCGTCAAAAATGAAAAGGGTGAATTCACCATCAATGAAGAGGAAATTAAAACAATAATTAGGAATTATTTTTCAAAATTTTATGCCAAGAAATTTGACAATCTTAGTGAAATGGATGAATATTTACTAAAATACAACTTACTCAGATTATCAGAAAAGTAAGTAAAGTATTTAAATAACCCCATCTCAGAAAAAAGAAATTGAACTAGTCCATCAATGAACTTCCTAGTAAAATATCTCCCAGGCCAAATGGATTTACAAGGAATTCTTTCAAACATTTAAAGAACAGTTAATTCCAATACCATAAAGACTATTTGGGAAAGTTGATGAAGAAAGAGTCCTACCAAAATCTTTATTATGATACAAATATGGCACTTAACCTAAACCGGAAAGAGCCGAAATAAGGGAAAGTAAAGTACAGACCAATTTCCCTAATGAATAAAGAAACAAAAATTTTAAATAAAATATTAGCAAAAAGATTATAGCAACTTATCATGAGAATAATGACATTGATCAAGTAGAGTTTGTACCAGGAATGCAGGGCTGGTTAAATAATAGGAATATTATCAGTGTAATTGATCATATCAACAACAAACCTAACAGAAACTTATGATTATCTCAAGAGATACAGAAAAATTTTCAACAAAATACAATACCCATTCCTATTAAAAACACTAGAGAGCATAGGAATAAATGGAGCCTTCTTTAAAATGATAAGTAGCATCTACCTAAAACCTTTAGCAAGCATTATATGTAATGGGGATGTGGTAGATGCATTTCCAGTAAGATCCAGTAAGAAACAAGGATGTCCATTATCACCACTGGTTTTCAATATGGTACTAGAAATGTTAGCTTTAGCAATAAGAAGAGGAAAAGAAATTGAAGTAATTAGAATAAGCAAAGAAGAAATTAACCTGTCCCTCTTTGCAGATGATATGGTGATATACCTAAAGAATCCTAGATAATTGAGAAAAAAAACACTTGAAATAATAAACAACTTTAGCAAAGTTGCAGGATATAAAATAGACCCACTTGCAGGATATAACATCAACCCACATAAATCATAAGCATTTCTCTATATTACTAACAAAGCCCAACAACAAGAGGTAGAAAGAGAAATTTCTAAACTTTCCCCAGGCATAGATTTCCATCTTTCACAGTTCCCAGACTGCAGCACATACCCTTTTCTATGATTGAATTTATGACAATTCAGAAAACTCTCCCTGTAATCCAAGTTCTAAAAATAGTAAATTAAAGTCCACAAAGTTTTTGCTTTATATAGCAAAATTTTGCTAACCACAACTAGGGTCTTGAATATTTTTCATGATGTTTCCTTAACATTTACCATTTCATTTATCTTTTCCTTATAAATTAAAACTACCCATATTCTGGGGGTTCAGGCAAACAGCAAATACCTGCTAGTTGACTTATCATTAATAAGTTGAAGTTACATCTTCAAACCATCATATAGATTTTTCACAATAGCTAAAAATATTTCAAATGAAAATTTACTATTTTAAATAACTTATTTTCATTATTATTAGTTTTATTTAGCAGTTTTCAAATATCTATTTTTTATCACATCCTTTTAAAAACCCAATTCATCTAACAGTATCCAGATTAAAAGGAAAGTTTTATATAACAGCATTTCTGTTGCAAGGGCCTTCCCAATTTATACAACATAAGAGAATTTAGAAATAGAAAAGTAACACAAATAATATCATGTATTTAAACATGGAACATAACTTCAGATGACATCAATTCAGTTAACTGCATTTCCAAATCATCTCTTGTAAAAATCCTTAATCTTATTACCTTTGTTATTTTTAAATTCACTCTGGATTTATAATAATTGTATTCAAATAAAGAAATAATAAAAGTATGGTGATTAGCATAGACAAGTCAGTTTTAAACTCTTTGCAATCATTACATAATTTTGATTTTCACAATAATACTGGGAGCTGGGTACCATTATTATTTTTCTCTTTACAAATCAGGTAATTTAGGAAAATAGAGATAATTTGTTTGAGATTACACAGTTAATACATTTCTGCAACAGGAAAAAAAATTCAAGTTTCCCTATATCTTTTCCAGAACTTGTATTTGAGATCCTGATCTTAGATTAGAGGGGTTAAAACAATATGAGGAAGAGAGATTCTGAATTGAAGGAGAGGAGGTGACAGGAGATCTTTGGTAAGGCTAAAGGGTCATTTTGCTTGCTAGACTAAAGAGAACCCCCCAAAATTACAGTTTTGTTCCTTTATTTTTGTTTTTTCTGTTAATATAATTTTGGGTTTTACCTGTAGTCTAAATAGTTTGTCTCACTGGACATAAGGATGATTTACATCTTCTCCGTTAAGTAATCATCCATTTCATTTCATTTTGTGTTATTCAGTGTTTACATATTCACTGCGTTATGAATCTCATCTTGAAAATAGTATCAATGATGAACAGATGAAATTTCGTATTCATCTCCCAACACATAGTCTCCTTCATTTTTGGATCCTGAACCATATTTTCTTTACTTAGTTTCTATAATTTTATCATATCTATTATGATCCTGAACCCATTTAGCTACTGAAAGCATGCCTATTTGAGTGTTACCAAGCTGATAAAAAAATAGGTTGAAAATTTGAAATCAAGGAGAAAAGGTAATATCAAGTTGTTTGAATTACTTAGCAAGAGAGGAAGGGGATGAGAAAGCTTGTTAAGGAAATGAGTCTTGAAGTTATCTTGCAGGTGTACCAGTGAACACAGAAGAAGGATGTTTCCATAATGCAAAGTAAGACATGATGAGTTCTTGATGAAGGTTTTGGCTAAGGAAGCATATCTAGTTCAGAGACAGAATCATCTCACTAATCTGTGGCAAAATTGTTGTTCTATCTTCTTTTTCTATGCCCTGCCTTGAATTCAAACACCTATCTTCCATGCTGGAGTTCATAGCTCCTGATTATTAAGAGTTGTCCAAATTTACCTCAGAGACATATTATATTGAAACCTTCACCATATTTATGCTGCCCCCAAAACCACATCTGATTTTCCCACCTTTAGTTCTGGGAACAGTAATCAGTTAACATTGTCATTCCACATTGAAGTGTATGGGGATTTCAAGGTGTGAGAGTCTGCCGATTCCTTTAAAGGGCTACTCATGCACCTTTGGTATCTACCTGACACATAACTTTAATCTATGAGTGCAA
This sequence comes from Pseudochirops corinnae, assembly GCA_028646515.1. Classification (NCBI taxonomy): domain Eukaryota; kingdom Metazoa; phylum Chordata; class Mammalia; order Diprotodontia; family Pseudocheiridae; genus Pseudochirops; species Pseudochirops corinnae. The sequence continues at coordinate 353,037,248 of CM053587.1, forward strand.
AAAGCTGCAGGATGTGCAGTGACCTGAAAACTGCTTGGCACACTGACTCAACCAGGTGGAGGGTAATCAAAGATTTCAAATTCATTGGTGAGTTGTGGGGGGTGGGTGGGAGAAGGGGAGCATTTCTACCACAAGCATGTGAAGACTTCCCCCTGTGGAATGGGTAAATAGGGAAAAATGTTTCAGTTGCCACGAAGGCAGCTGAATCAGGTATTATGGAGCATCTACAGCTTGGTTAGACATCCAAGACATTCATATCATCTACCAAATCCCAGGCAACTGTGAGTCACCTTGATCATTGTCTTGCCCTTGGATTTGTTGCCTCAGGAATAGAGGAAGAGTTGATGATTTTATGGAACTCTGACTCATTTAAAATTTACAAATGAGTCAATTTACAAATGAATCAAGACATCTTCCATTATGTCGTATCATCAGCTTTCTTCCAAAATGAAGGACAAACAACCCCATTCCAAAGAAGGATGAGACCATGAAGAACTCAATATTATCACTCACTTTCCTTGAGGCTTCACAAATTAAACCCACACATACACTAAGACTACTTCATACCATATTTATAGTCTTTATTGGTTAAAATGAAATTTCTTTAAGGGAAGGGATTATATTGCTTTTTTGTATGTGTATCCTTAATATTTAAGAGAGTATCTAGCACATATTGTACATTTAATGTATTTTCATTTATTCATTTGTAAGTCAAAAAGACACAACACAATTCAAAGAATTCAATTATGGTCTCAGTGTGGAAAAATAAGAACAAAATGAGAATAAAAATCCCAATTTTGTGAACATAAGGCAAGAAAGTAGAATATATGGAACAATAATTCAGACATTAAGGGAGAAATGATCAGTTGAAATTCATATAAATGTTTGAGAACAAGGGGTTTGCCCCAACCACCAATTAAATAAAAAAAATGTTAATGTATTTGGCTGAATATAGTAATCAATCTAATGTAGACTGCCATCAATAATGCCAATACATTTTTAAAGGTCCATAGGGTCTTTGGGTTACTGGATGAAAGCAAACGATCCATAAAAAGTTACATTGAGATAGGTTGAACTACCCTCTAGAGCTATGGATAAGACACTGAAGTTCTAAGAGTTTGACCATTTAAATTATGGTTGAGTCAAGGGTAAAAGAATACTTAATGGGAATTGACACTGGGTATGGAAGATGGAAGAGGTTTCTCACAACTCATTTTTTCCCCATCACAATTCCTGCTCTCCCATTCCCCCCTTGTCCAAGGGATGACACTGAGAACTTCAAATATTCTGAAAATCTGGACTTCCAAATTTTACCCACTTCATTGACAATAGTGTCTACTGAACTCAGTAGCAACATTCAAACAACAGCAGTAGTCATTGCCCTCCAGGGATGCAGTGTATCTACATGAGTGTGATTTGACTAAGGAGCTTAAAAGAATGCCATACATATGCTAATTAGGATTGAAACATTACCAAAAAGAACAAAAATAGCTGTGCCATATTAATGTGAGTTATTCTTCAAGCCTGTTATTCCTAGAACTGAAGTATTACACTGTGCTGCAGAAAAAATCTTGCCTCTGGAATCCCAGTGATTCTTGATCTGTTTCAGAGTATTTTGGTCTGGCTTCAGGAGAATCACATAACATTTAGGGATAAAAATGCAGCCCAGTAACCCAGTACTGGAGGCTGAGATGGAAAAAATCTCCATAATCACCATGGCCTTCCCTTTGGTGCTCTGATATGTGGGGAGGAAAGAGACCTAGACACTGCAGAACACCACCATGCTGAAAGTGATGAAGTTGGCCTCGTTGAAGGTATCAGGCAGATTCCTGGCCAAGAAAGCTACAATTAAGCTTCCCAGGGCCAGAAAGTCCATGTAGCCAAGGACACAGTAAAATGCAAAGACAAAACGCTCATTACAACCCAGGATTATGTGGCCAAATTCAGAATTTACGCCTGTTTCTGGAAAGGGAGGATAGGTTCCCAACCAGATACCACAAAAAAAAATCACTTGAATCCCTGGGCAAATGAGAATAACATAATTGGACACTCTAGGCTGTCTGAATATCTAGACCCTGCTCCCTGATCTTGTAACCCTGAAAGCCAGAACCACTATGATAATTTTGGCCAAAATGGAGGAAACAAATACTGTGAACATGACTGCAAATACTGTTTGTTGAAGTGGACAGATGATGGTGGTAGGCTGGCCTATGAAGAGCAAGGGTCAGAAGAAGCAGAAGTTAAGGGAGATGAGGAGAGTGTACCTAAGTGTCTGCTTATTGACTTTGACTATGGGGGTGTCTTGGAACTTCCCAAAGATGCACAGAATCAGAGCTGTGAGTACAGAGAAAGAAAAAGCTACAAAGGCCAAAGTCATCCCCAAAGACTCACATTCAGGAAGGTCACACACTTGGGGAGGCAGCGATCTCTCTGCTTACTTGGATATTCATCTTCTGGGCATTTCATACACTCCTCTACATCTGCAGGAGACAAACAAGGGCTCAGTGTCTAGATTTAAAGAATTACCCCTGTGGTCAGATAAAGGAAATAGTTATAAGAATGGTAAAATTTTTTTCTTCTTCCATAGAAAGTAAAATCTCCTTCCCAATTTGTTAAGAGATGATGTCACTGATTAGTAATATGTTTTACAAGACTCAGCTCACTCTATTCATGTCCTTTGGATAACATTAATTCTCTGCATTCCATTTACTTAAGTGATGATACCTGTTCCTTTTGGTTTACTCTTTTAATATAACAAACAGAAATTGGAGCCCTTTAGTAACAAATGTAAAGATTGCTTTGTTCATTGTGTTGTGCCACAACAACTTTAGCTGTAGATTGTTTCCATTAAACTTTCCTCATTCCTCCCATCTCCCAGTGAACCCCCTACCACTACTAATTGGTATTTTACAAATGTCTTGGAGATGCCTATGCTTTATTTTTTCCTCTGTTTTCTTCCTCTGGCATGGGAGCTCCTGAACGCAAGAATTATTTACCTTTTATCTTTGCATCTCCACCTTTTATTTATTACCAAGACTGACTCAAATAAATGGCTATTGATTAAGGATTCATAAAATAGCTGGCAGATAAAGTATATAAAGATATAAAAGTATGCAGAAATCTTTTATTTTGTAAGCAGTCCTGTTAATTTTCAGGAAATTGATGCTATTCCATGTTATATTCAACAGTCAATTCAATAACCCTTCCAAACTTGGGGTTAATCATATAGCTTAAAAGTCAAATTCTCACTGAATCATAGATTGAATTTTTTGCTTGTTTTTGGAATAATGGATTGACCATATCATAATTTTTCCATTCATATCCATGAGATCTTGAAATTTACCCTGGAAATGGTATTTCAAAACCCTCTCTGGTAGCTTAGATACATCCTTGCTGTTCACAGGTTGTCTTTTCCCTTGACATCCCCTTTCCTTTTTCTTGCTTCTTCCTCTCAATTCCGTGATCTCATATAACTGGAATCTTCCAGGTACTTTTAGTCCCAGAATAAGCTTGAGGTCAGAAAGGAGAGTTAAAATTTCCCATGTACATGATAGGTTATTTTTCCTCACCTATTCATCTCTGGATCCAGCCCATCCTCTGATCTATCTGTCCCAGACACATATACTGATGAATAATCTTTGTGAGTTGTTTTTCTAAATGAGGATCATTTCCTGGGAAATACACTGTCTTTCCCAACTTTTCTACAAAGTTGTGAGACCATTCAAGTCAAACTCTTTAAAGGAACTCTATTTCTATACTCAAAAGCTCTTTAGCATTCCAGAGCTAGATGTAAATAGCATAATTTGGTTTACTAATAGGCACACTGGAAGGACCTTACCAACTTCAGGGCTTAGCTCTGAAATTTAGCATAGGGACCAGGCCTTCTGATTAGGTTACTCAGGACTTTTGAAGGACATGCATGGCTTGCTTTAGGCAGTCAGTCAGCAAACAGGCTGTAAAGTGAGGCTGTAATTCCTACTTTAACATTAAGTCAATTTCCAAGAAGGAGCAATGTGTTGCTTTGCTGAGCACCCTTTACCAAAACTTCTTTGTTGCCAGAGTAACTATGTGCTCAGACTTATTTCTCGGTGGGCAAAAGTTCAGCAGTTCTGAAATCCAACTATGTGAATTCATGGAATCATAATCATGGGGAGAAAACATTATGTTCTTCATGCCTTGATATAGGTGCTTATTTTCTTGTGAGTGGACAAACATCATTGGAAAGAGGCACAATGAAACAACATACAAAGTTAAGTCAGAATTAAAATTTAGAGCGGATCATGCCGAAGGAAGAAGGAGAGGGACAGAGAAATAGAAGCAAAGAAAGAGATGTATGAACAGAGAGGAAGGAAAAGGAAGGCAAGAAATAAAAATAAAGAGAGACAAACAGAGACAGATAAACAGAGGCAGAGACAGAGAGAAAGAGTTAGGAAAGTTCAGACCCAGAAAGAGATACATAGACAGAGACAGGAACAAAGATAGAGTCAGAACAAGGAAGAAGGGAGAATGAAAGAATACCATGATTGAGGGAGCTGTAATCCACAAAGACTGCCATGTTATGTTGCTTACTTTAGATCACAAAGATCGTAGGGAAGATGTAATTGTTCCCCTTCTCTTTCTTTATTTCTGGAGCTATCTGGTGTCTTGTGCCTCATCTTAAATTTCTTTAAGGCTAGCCATCAAATTCTACATCAGGGGGCTTATTCTGGGAAATAATGTGAGGGGAAGAAGGAGAGATTGACCTATAGGAGCCATTGGACACAACCTTCTTTGGCAAGCAAGCCTTACGGAGGACAATGGCTCAGTTGCTTTTGTAGCAATCCGTTCCCATTGCCAATGATGTCTTAGAGCTCAGACATCTGACAACCTCTTTTGATGTAGTTCTTTGGTCCTCTGGAGATCTGTTCTCTCAGGCATTCTGGAATGGGTGGCATTTTAAAGCAGCATCTAGCAGATTTGCTTCTCTAGTTCAAGGCACTTTCAGAGATTCTCTCATACCCTCACATTTTTCCCCATCATAAATCCCGCAGTTATAAAACTTTTGATGAAGCATTTGTCATACCAGTCAGTGATTCACTGAAGAGACTGTGTGTCTCAAGGGAATCAAAGGGAGAAATGGGAGAAATTAATATTATACCATTATATTAAGACCTAATTATAAACTTTTGATTGGCTCTTTTCCTTCTATTTCTGTTAAAACCTAGTTCCCCAAAAAGTCAGTTCTGCTCTGAAGGGCGTGGGAGATTGATGAGATTCTAATACCCCTCAGTTCACATGCTTGTTCGTTGGGCAGGACCTTACCCAACTGGGAGAACTACTTTCTCTTCAGAGTATAAAGAGAATGCAGTCTGGGTGAGCCTCTACTTGGGAGAAGAACCGCCTGCCCTTAATCCTTTCAATTAGAGAGTAAGGCAATACAGTTCATGAAGGAGAAAATTAGCTGGAGGGTTCTAGAAGGAAATGGCTTTTTCTCTCCAGATATCTTCAGGGTCCTGAGTCTCATGATCAAGGCACATTCTTAGCATCATTAAATGCCCACCAAGCAAGGTTGAGTTTCACTTGTCAGGTGAGTTTCCTTTCAGAAGGGATTTAAGATTTTCAGGGGTCTCCCTTGGTATTTTCAGTTACTGAGTGAAAGCGTTTATTATGAATTATTTATTTCTGGCTAGCCTAATTAATAAATTGAATATTAGTTACCAAGAAAGTCTACCTCTTGGGGTTTTCACTCTTTATATTTTCTTTGGTCTCACATGATGTCTTACACAGACAGTGATGTTCCTGGGGGTTGTAGATGACTGTACAAGAATAAGCAGTTGTAGATTTTTAAAAATATAATGATGACCACAAGAAGGGAGATCCCACAAGAAACTCACACCTCTGACTGGAGAGCTCCCTTTCTGGGCATGGGGAACATTCAAAGCAGCAGGGAGACTCCCCCTCCAAAGGGGACTTCCTGAATCCAGGGTCACAACTGTCACTACATACTCCACAAGGAACCCAATATAGTAACAGGAGAGTGGGAATATATCTTTAACTGAGAGTTAATCATTACAAATGGTCCAGCAAAAGGTCGTAATGTCTCACCTTTTTCTGTCTGCATTTTCTTATGGCTAGCCAAGAATAGGGGCAGTATGTTTATAAAAATTCATTGAGGATATTCCTTTTGGGCAAGGAAACCTTGTTTGCTAAAGGTAAATTTGATTTGTCCTCCAGGTAATACTTTGAACAAGTGTTGTACACCAGTATCCCACTACCAATATTTATCTGTTGCGAGTTGAGTTTCAAATGTCTCAGGTATTCTTGTGGTTTCCAGAAACAGTTTCTCAAAGAAGTTGCTGTGCTCTACATCTGGGAGTAGGTCAGAGTTGATGGCAGCCCAAAAAGTAGGTAGTCTAAGAAGGGATGGTCACTGATAAGAGTTCCTAAATATTTCTATAATAACTTTTTTTGCAAAGCAGATCTTAATACAGTTTAATATATAACTATATCTCTTAGAACCATAGGGTAATATAAAGATAGAAAGATCCCACAGATTCTTTCTGAAAGGAAGGCCAAAATGACAATTCTAGGCAAAATCCAGAACTTCCGTTTAAAAAAAAAATACTGTAAGTAGCCAGAAAGAAAGAATTCAAGTCCTGGGCAATCAGTCCACAATCACACACAATTTAGCACCTTCCACTAAGATGGATTAGGATGCTTGGAATAATGTATTCTGGAAGGCAAAATATATAAGTTTAGAGTCTGGAATAAATTATCTAGCAAAACTAAACATGAATATAAAAAGGAAAAAAAAGAGCTCTTGGGGGCAGCTAGGTGGCACAGTGAATAGAGCACCAGCCCTGGAGCCAGGAGGACCTGAGTTCAAATTTGACCTCAGACACTTAACACTTACTAGCTGTGTGACCTTGGGCAAGTCACTTAACCCCAACTGCCCTGCCTTCCCCCCTCCAAAAAGCAAAAAAAGGACACGGCTACTTAATAAAATAGAGGGCTGCAAAGTATTACTCATGAAGAGGTTCACGCTGTGTAGAAACTTTGATGTTCAAACATCAGTCAAGATAATCATAAAATGTAAACAAATGAACAGTGAGAAAAAACTAATGAGCCATAAGTAACTTATATTCTAATGTGACGAAATAATTTGTGTGTCACCCCTAAATTGTATAATTAGGGGTCATAGAGATAATACCTCAGAATGGGTGTGCTTTGTTTTTATACCTTTAAGAAAATAATGGGAAGATGGGAAGAAGAATACACTAGGTAGAGAAAGGAATGGAGGGCTAGAGGAAATTATCTCACAAAGTCAGGCTACACAAGCAGATCCCTTTACAAAAAAAAGAGTAGTGTAGGCAGAGGCTGATACTTCAACTACGTTATTAAATAAACTTCTCAGAAAAGGAGAAAATTTAATAAAAGGGAGTTTATGGAATTAGAGAGTAGGAAGATTAAAGTAGGCATAAAGCCTAGGAAAATAAGTTCTGACTAAGGACCCACAAAAATCTTTCAAAGTGGCAACACATAGAAATCTACATACATACATATTGTTGTCATTCACTCTTGAAAAGGATCAAAATGACAACACTATGTGGCACTCAAGTTACACTGTGTCTGACTGGCTGATCAGACCTATACAAGTTTCTATTACTCTACTACAGGTCAGGCACAAATAACACATGTGAATTTTGGGGATGACTCCCTAAATTTGTACATCTCATGTTTCTTTTGAGCTACCTCGTTTCCACTTTGTTCGTAGAGCACAGCAACTTCTTTGATGAGGGCATGTCATGTTCCTGTGTCAGTGTCTCCCACATCACACAATCAATTCCAAAGTTCTCAGGAGTTACCTTGAAAGTGCCCTTGTGTTGCTTCTTATTACCACCATAGGAGACCTTGCCCTGTGTGGGTTCTCCAAAAAATGGTCTTTTCAGCAAATGTACATGCTGCATTTGAACAATGTAACCAGCCCATTGGAGTTGTGCTCTCTGCAGTAGAGTCTACATGTTTGGCAGTTTACTTCGAGAAAGGACCACAATGTCTAGTATCTTATCCTGCCAGGTGATCTTTAGAATCTTCCTAAGGCAACTCAAATGGAAGCAATTCAGTTTCCCGGCATGGCACTGATAGACTGTCCAGGTGTCATGGACATGCAGCAATGAGATCAGCACAATGGCTCTGTAGACCTGTTTGGTAGTCAGTCTCATAGCTCTTCTCTCCAACAGTCTCCTACAGTTCCTCTAAAACACTGCAGTTAGCTCTGGCAATGCATGTATCAATCTCCTTATCAATGTGTACATCCCTGGAATGTGCACTACCAAGGTAACTGAACTTATCCACAGCATTAAAAACTTCTCCATTTGCTGTAACCAGTGGTTCCACATATGGATGTTGTGGTGGTGACTGATGGAGCACCTGTGTCTTCTTGGTGTTAATTGTAGGGACAAAATTAGCACAAGCAGCAGAGAATCAATTCATTTTTGGTTACATCTCAGTTACAGAGGCTGCGCTGAGTGCACAATCATATGCAAACAGGAAATCATGCACCAACAATCCCTCCACTTTGGTCTTGGCTTCTAGCCTTTTCAAGTTGAATTTACCATCAGTGCGGTAGCTGACCTTGGTACTGTGTTCATCCTCACGGAAGGCATTTGACAAGACAGGAGAAAATGTCATGCCAAAAAGCATGGGAGCAAGCACACAACTTTGTTTCACTCCATTGGTGACTAGGACAAAGTAAGAGCATTGTCCATTATCCAGAACGTGGGCAAGCAAACCACCACGAAACTGACACACGATGTTGATGAACTTCCATTCAATCCTTAAAGACGAGGGATCCCAAAGCAGTGTTTCTGATGAAACTTTTGCCCCACCAAATTAACTTCTTTGCATGGCATACCTACTGGGCAAGTTGTACAGATGTCAGGGCCAACTTAATGTTGTTACAGATTGAGTAGGTCCTTTCTCAAAGCAGGCTCTCAAAGTTGGACTTGGATGTAGATGCTAAGAGGCTTATGGTTATTCCTTTGACCATCCAAAGCTCACAGGGTCAGAACCTTGTACGATATGTATCCTTCACTCATTCATTTAAAATCAAGGAAGAATAAAAACCAAGACATGAAAAAGGAGAGGTGCTGTGAATTCACAGTCACATGACAATGGTTTAGAGAAATAAGGCAACTGAAGCAGGCTATTGCTACTATCAATTCCACTTAGAGGTCTGATAGTAGTTCTTGTCTCACTAAACACTGAAAGAGTGGGCTCATCTGCTTGAAAATTTATTAAATACCTCGGTTCTGACTCAGCAGTCAATAAAAGACTTTGCATGACTATGAAGGAAGTTGATGGGAAACAGTCAGAGGGAAGTTTCTCTCTTTTTTCTCAGAGGGAAAAAAGTTCTCTCAGTTTCTCAGAGGGAAGTTTCTCTCTCTGCTTTCTGAATCAGGGAAGGAAATTTCTCATTCATTACTCACTTCTGGAGGCAGGTTCACAACCACGTAGATTAGGAAAAACCAAAAGATACTGCACATTTTCTAAGGAGTGGGCCACCATTGAGCAATGAATGCCTCCCATCACCCACAAATGTGAGCATGCCCCTCCTTTATTTAAATGCTGTTCATGCTGCCCAATTCCCTTCCATTCTGTCTTTATTCATGACTCTGTTCATTCTGTCTTCATTCATGCCTTACTGAGCTGACTTGGGAGATGGTCATGTATTTTGTGTGGATTACACTCAATTTCCCAGGGAAAATTATTGTCACTTGTTGCAAGTTTTATCTATGCCCCCATTCTTTGACCTTCTCTATACTATGAAGAACTTGTACTCAACTCCTAGCTCTAAATGGATCTAATGGGAGTGCCTTTTGTCTTATATAGACAGTAATTAGATCTCTATGCCACATCCTACAGTCTCCTACTACCTATATTACTTGGGCTCAAATGCACTGGGTGACAGAAAACTGCCCGCTTGACTTATTGGTCCCCCAGAAGTCATGCCAGAAGACATAGTCATTTCACAGTTTAACTGCCACACTGCAGCCCTGCTGTCCTGACTGGAGACGGCCTCAGGCACCCTCTGTGCTTAGGCTCACTGCCAGCCACGCTTCACTATCCTGACTAGTCATTTCCCATTTACTTTTTAGTCCTGAAACTACAATCGAGTCAATTTTGTCATTATTCTGCATGGATGCATCAGACTAGGCCC
>CM053587.1:353047945-353065059 GCA_028646515.1 Pseudochirops corinnae
TCAGGAGAAAGAATAAAGACCTTTTCTGACCTTAGATTCAGACTCTGAACTCTTTCATCTCACACAGTGGCATCTTCAGACCTGTGCTTTAGGACAGTCACATCTGTGGGGAGAGACTTGAAACCAGCAAAATCCATGTGTTATCTCTGCAGTCCAGAGGCCTGCCCTAGAGTGCTGTGTGTGTTAGAGGAGGCTTTGCAGGAGGAATAATAACACTTTTATTTCGCTTAATCTGTTTCAGACACGGTTTTAAAATTGTTACCTCACTGGATCGTGAGCAGACCCTGGAAGGTAAATGCTATGATTGTCCTTATTTCACATACGAGGAAACTGAGGTATGCCGCGGAGGTTTAGTGACTTGCCCAGGGTTACATATCTAGTGTCTGTGGCCTGCGTAGAAGTGCTGGGGCCACAGGGAGAGTGGGAGTGGGGGGGCCATGGAGAGAGCGGGAGTGGCGGGGGAGGGAGGAGAGAGGGCCCACAGCGACCACGAGAGGAAGCCACAGGTGACCTGTCTCATGAGGTCAGGCATGTGTAGGTGGGAAACTTTGCCCCCAACTGAGAGAAATTGTGTAACAGCAGGGGTCCTTTGCCATCCTTCTTCAACATATTTTCTGGGCTGAATACATTGATTTAAAACAAAGTCTGTCGGCGCCTGAGTGCTCAAAGAAACCTCTCTGAGCCAGCAGCGGCCATCGCTTCCCCGGGTCCGGCCTGACCTCCGGAGCCCCGCGCTGCGGCGCAGCCTCTCGGAGCCAGCCCCAGCTCTGCCGGCCTCTAACCCCGGACACCAACTCCGGGCTCGAAGCATCTGCTCAGAAGAATCTCGCGCGGTGCTTTTGCTGAGCACCCCGAGGGCTGCAGAGAAGGCCAAGGCTGTCCTTTCAATACTGGCCTCCATCCCGCGTCACGGAGGAGGAAGTATACGGACTTTTGGGCTGTCGGCGCGCCACCCTCTGCCACACCTACCCTTAATTAATATTTCACAGAGTGGAGTGTCCAGTCTAAATTTAGCCTTCTCTCCGAAGGGCTTTACGTGCTGCTAGCTAGGCCTCAGTTTCCCCCTGTGTAAAAGTGAGGACATGAAAAGGCGGAGGTCAGCCCGGCCGCAGCACTCAGCTGGGTGGGGTTAAGGACCTGGGTACAGGGGGCGGAGCTGGGGCCCAGGCTCCCCAGGCCTCGCCTCCGATCCTGCCAGCATCTCTGATTGGCCGGAGCTGTCCAAGGACTGGTTTTGAGAGCCGGGGGTTCCGTGAGTGAGCCGTTGGTGGAGGAAGGCGGGCAGGGGCTGGGCACGATCCCCGGCGGCATCACTTGGGCCTTAGCTCCGGCTTCAGCTCCCACGCAGGTTTTTCCGGGTTTCTGGCTGCAGCTCTGCTTTCAGCCGGAAGCAGATCCGTCCAGCCGTGCACTTTCGGGCCCAGCGTCTTGGTCCCAGGGAGAGGGGGAGGGAGGGGGAACCGCGGAGAGAGCCGGAGCGCGGGGAGCAACTGGATCATACTGAGCTTCTAACACAGGCTCTAAGCTCGGGGCCGGAGTGAGGGAGATATGGTGGAAGGCCAGAAAGTGAGTGGAGATCCTGCGGCCTAGCCTGGAAGGGAGGAAATTCCCAAGCCGGGAATGGTCACCAAATGGTCCTAGGTGGGAAATGGCATGAGCTTCAGATGATGCTGAGGAGCAGCAGCGTGAGGAGCCTTGAGTGCTGCACGATGCTTCCGGGGACTGAGGAGACTGAGGAGACTGAGGAGACCTACGGCAGTGCTGCAAATACAGGACCCTCCTCGGGGCACTTTGGGGTGTCGGAGAGGCATTCATTAAGCGCCCCCCTTGTTCCACATTACAAACATTGTCACTGGATCCTCGGAACAACTGTGTGAGGTAGGAGCTAATATGCCCATTTTTATAATTGGGAACACTGAGGCAAACAGAAGTTAAGTGACCCGCCCAGGATCACACAGCTAGCAGTCTGAGGTCCAGTTTAAAAGTAGGTCTTCATGCCTCCAGGCCTAAGGCCGCTGTGCCACCCAGCTGCCTGTGGGAAAGGGTTGAATGTGAGGTTCCAGGGGAGCCTCCATGGCGGATGTTCCGGAGTCACTTGGTCCCGGAGGATGGCTGCAGAAATTGGACCTCGGCTTAGGAACGGGCGCGGAGGAGGAGAATGTATCAGGGGAGCAGGAAGGTGGCTTAAAAGGGAGGACCCAGAGGGAACATATGTGGTCTGCGGTTAGATAGAGTAAGACGTGGTCAGGCAAGATGAGAAGGGGTTACAGTGTTCCAGGAGCGCTCTTGGAAGCCAAGCTAAAAAGAGGGAATATTGAGAGCTGGGGAGGAGGGAGGATTCCATGAGGGTGCGAATTTAACCAAGAAAAGAGATTTGGACATTAAAAGGTAATTGTGGACTTTTGAGAGATATTACAGTGCTATTAAGGAAACTGAGGCAATGAAGGTCTTAGGATTGGCTCAGTTGTTCTAGAATTTGACTGAAGGCACTAGCCGGGTTTGGGAGGAAATCATAGTATCTCCGATCTGGATATGGAAGGGACCTTGGGGGCTATCTAGTCTGCCCGTATTTCCCACATGGAAAGGTATGAGCCCACAAGCCGAGCTTAGAGGGATCTGAGTGAGGAGCCTTGTGCCCACAAGGCGGCCGTAGAAAGGAGGGCCAGAGGAGAGCCCGCTGGTGAAGCTGAGACGTTTAGAATTGAGAGGAGGATGTCATGAGAATTGTTTGTTTCTTTTTTAGTATTTGAGCCTCAGAACCATTCCTCCTGCAAATTTTGATTAATATTTAACTCACTTAACTAAAACCTGCCCCAATGGATATGAAAATTTACTTGAGGGTCTCAAACCCTCCTTAGATAAGAAACCCAAGGAGGTATCTCTACTGTCCCTGACTCCTCTTCTATCAGTCTATTTGTGAATCCTCTAAATGGAGCTTAATCTGTAACCTGATTTAGTTTACCTATAAACAGATTAGGATTCTAAATTTGTTCAACTTTCATGATGCTGAAAGGTCTATAGCATTATGGATCTTTATAACTTTTCTGGTCTAAGAAGAATGTACAAGACTGTAATTTGCAAAAGAATTCTTTCTCTGTCTTTCTCATGTAATTGTGCTTGGAAGAAGCCTTGCTAGAGTACTCATTGGGGTTATGTTCGAGCTTAACAAAGCTTAGGTTTTTACCTCTAATTATTGTGTTGTGGCAAATACGTGTTTGGTAGCAGTTAAGAACCACTTGGACAGCTAGATGCTGCAGGTGATAGAGTACTGGGTTGGAATCATGAAGATCTGAGTTCAAATTTGTTCTCAGACACTTGATAGCTGGGTGACTGTAGGCAAGTCACTAAACCCCTTATTGCCTCAGTTCCTCAGTTGCAGAAGGGGATGTGGGAAGAGATCTGGAAGTTTATCGAAAGAAAGTGAATCCATTCATAACAGTCTGAGGGCAAAAGCCCGAACAATTAAGGGGTTTTTGGAAGAGCAGCCATTGAATAAATCCTCAAAAGAAGGTCAAATATAAGGGGTATCTGGATTACAATGTGACAGCTAAGGGTTCTTTAAAATGTCAAACCATGAAGGCAAAAGTGGGTGTGTAGGCAAGTGAAGCCCATGTTCAGAGAGCAGGCGGCTTGGTATAAAAGAGCACTAACTAGTGCTGACTGCACTCTTTCCTCATCTGCACAATGGGTATGATAGAGTGGGGAATGTTGGCTCACATGCATGTTGCTTGAAGTCAGAAGGGAAAGAAGCAGAGCTGATGGGACTATTGAAGACATTAGAGGAGGAGCAGGATGAGGGCCAGAAGGTGACTGAAACATGGTGATGAATCTCAGGGTGAGAAGCAAAGCCAGGAGAGGAAGGAAGGATGGATAAGCTGCAATCTTCTTCCCCTAGGTCAGCAAATCTTAGGCTACTGCTTCAAGCAACGTACATCCTTGGTCTTGAGGAGTGGGGTGAGTTGACTACAATTTTGTAGAGTCAAATGACATTTAAAGTCGGATATTATGGATGGATATTATCCCCCTTTTCTTGGTATGGAAATGAAGGCCCCAAAAGGTTAAGTGATTTGTACATGATTTCATAGCCAATAAGTGAGGGAGGTGGGATTTGGACCCTTTTCTTCCTGTCTATAAATCGAAGTCACTATCCATTGGGCCACTTGTGATCTTTCCATCGCAGCAAAGAGTTGGATAAGTATTTCTAACCAATGGTCTGGAATCTACAAGACAGAGAGTGTCTCCTTCATGACTGCCTTTTCCTCTTCAGATCTTCCTTTACATATCCTGGCTGCCCTACCCCACCCCGAGAAGAGGTGTCTTGGAGTAATAGGAAATGGATTCTGTTTTACCAACAACCAGATCCCACCAAGTAAGTAAGCATTTCCTTGTTCTTAAAAAAAAAAAATCTTAGTTCTATTAATGGAGCCTGAAGAGAATCAGAGCTGGCAAGCCTTAGAGATCATCATGTCCAAACCTGTCACTTTAAAGTACAGGAAGCTCCTGTACCGAAAGGTCCTGACAGTTGCCAAGGATCCCAGAGGGAGCGCTGAGCAGAGCCCCATTTGGATGCCACCTTTTCACCACAGCAGGCTGCCTGGCTGGCTGAGGCCCCGGAGGGAAAGTTTCCCATTTTCTGAGTGTGGCCCACCTCACCAAACTGCTTTGACTCCTTTTGTCTTGGCATTCTTGTCTGTTTTGTGCTCAGCTGGGAGCTTGTTGTTGGGAGAAAGGCAAAGGAAGTACAGGAGAATGATGTACCACTTAAGGCAATTCTCTGAAACATCAAAACACTTTCCTCAGATGCACTTATACAAAATACAAAGAGAATGATCCCTTTTTTCTAAATTAGGACCCTGGGGGTCAAAAACTAAGAAATGACTTGCCCAGGTGCCTAACAACAGTTAGTGTTGGAGTCAGGATCCCTCACCATAAAAGGAGCAGGAAGCCCTCAACTGCTTTTGTTTTCTGCCAAGCCAGCCCACGAGCCCAGGTAGCCCAAATTAGCTGCAGAATTTGTGTTTGTCTTGTACTTCTTTGTCTTACGGTCCCAACTCAGTCTCTCAGGCATCAAGTGCCACATGGGCCTAAACTTTGGGATGGTGTCTGGCCAATCTTTCATTCTTGAGTATACTTGGAAAGGCTGGCAGAGAAGTAGGGGAAGGAAATGCTGTTATTAAGGGTGGCCTTGAATCCAAAGAACTTTTTTGGAGACCACATGGATGGTAGGGAACTCATGATAAGATCTCTATAGAAGTCATGTTGATGATAAAGTTACTTTGAGAAAGACATTGAAAACCAAGAAAAGTATACCAAGGGCTCATGACTTATTCTTGGAAAGATAGTCTACTCTCTGATAGTCAGGCTAGCAAAGCCTGGAGTGGTCCAACAACAAGACTAGGCCACTAGGTGATGAATTCTTCAATTCTGGCAAACTATGAAAGTAGATGACACAAAATCGCCCTCAGTCTTCTGAAGTCCTCATTTGCTTTGGCACAAAAAGTGGTGAGGGTCATGAGAATCCCCTTAGTTACCTTGGCCAAGCCATTTCAGTACCGGAGACCTCCATTTGCTCATCAGTATTAAGAAAGTTTCAGTTCAAATGAGATATTTTCTATTGGCCTCATTTAGATCTGTATCTATGTTCCTCTGTTTTCATCTCTAAAGATGAACCCAGTCTCTGATACTACACATGTGAGATCCCTGGTCCATAACTAGGTGACATAAAATGAGGAGAATGAAATCTTTTTTTTTTAAATTTTATTTTTAATGTATAAAATAAAACAAACCTTTCCATAACATAGTTCAACAATAAAAGATGATTGTGGATGAAACTACAAATCTACCATACACAACTTTCTGTTCTTTCCAATATGCGACAAAATTACCATGGAAATTTCTTTTTTTCTTCCCTCTCTCTCTCCCCCCACCCCCACCCAGAAGTGGCTGCCATTAGAAACAAAGAAATATTGATGTAAAATTTTTCTGCACCTAGTTCTCTACCAGTTCTTTCCCTCAATACAGATAGCATCTTTCTTTGCATGTCCTTTATAGTTAACTTGGGTATTTATAACAGTCAAAATAACTTATTCACTCGGTCTGTCCTAAAACAATATTACTGCTGTATACCATGTTCATTCTGCTCAATTTGTTCTTTATTATTTCATGCAAGTCTTTCCATGTTCAATCATTGAGCTCATCATTTCTTATAGCACAGTAGTTTCCCCTCATGATTATATACCATCCCAAACTGGTGGTCCTATCTGGAATTTTCAGGTCTTGGTCACCACAAAGAGTTGCTATAAACATTCTAGAACATGTAGGGTTTTTTTTTTCTTTTTCCTTAATAATCTTTGGAAATAGACCTAATAGTGGTATTGCTGGGTTAAAGGGTATATAGGCAGTTTAATAACTTTTGGGGCAAAGTCCAAATTGTTCTCCAAAATGGTTTGATCGGTTCACAATTCCACCAGCAATGAATTAGTGTCCAGATTTTTCTACATCCTCTCCAACATCCTTCTATCACATTAGCCAATCTGATCAGTGTAAAATGATATCTCAGGCTTGTTTTAATTTGCATTTCTCTAATCAGTAATGATACAGAGCATTTTTTTCTATGATTATAAATTGTTTTGATTTCTTCATTGGAAATTTCTCTTGTTTATACCATTTGACCACTTATCTATTGGGGAATAACTCATATTCTTATAGATTTGACAAAGTTATTTATTTGAGATATGAGATCTTTATCTGAGAAACTGTCTAGAAAATTTCCCCCCAATTTTCTGCTTTACTTCTGAGCTTGCCTACATTTGTTTCATTTGTACAAAACTTTTTTATTTAATGTAATCAAAATGATCCATTTTATACCCAACTTTGCTCTCTTGCTCTTGTTGATTCACAAATTGCCCCTCCATAAGTCTGAGAAGTAATATATTCCATGTTCTTCTAGTTTTTTGTAAAATCTCTTTTTATATCTAGGTCTTGTATCCATTTTGGCCTTATTTTGGTAAATGGTCTAAGATATTAGATTATACCCAGTTTCTTCCATATTGCTTTCCAGCTTTGCCAACCATTTTTACCAACTAATTCATTCTTAAGTCTTTACATTTGTCAAATACAGTCATTATGTTTACTTGCTGCTGTAAATTGTACATCTATTGCATTGATCCACCTTTCTATTTCTCAGTTAGCAACAGGTAGCTTTGGTAATTATTGCCTTATAATATAGTTTAAGACCTGGTACTGCTAAACTTCCTTCCAGTACATTTTTTTCCCATTATTTCCTTTGACATTCTTGACTTTTTATTTTTCCAAATGAATTTTGTTATCATTTTTTTTCCCAATCAGTAAGAAAAATGGGGGTAATTTAATTGGGATGGAATGAAATCTATAAATTAGCTTGGGTAAAATGGTCATTTTTATTATAGTGGCCCTGCCTATTCATGAATAATTAATATTTCTCTAATTATTGAAATCTGATTCTATTTGTATAAAAAGTTTTTTTTTTATCAGTTTGTTTTGGCAAGTGTATGCTTGGGTGCTTTATACCATCTCGAGTTATTTTAAGCAGGGTATTTTTTACTATCTTTTGCAGAGATTTTTTGGTGACAAATAGGAATGCTAATGATTTATGTTTTCTACTTTGCTAAAATGAATTGTTTCAGCTAATTTTTTGGGTTAGTTTTTGGGATTTTCCAAGTATATCATCATATCATCTGTAGAAAGATAGTTTTGTTTATCTCATTTCCTATTTTTATTCAATTTATTTTAAATAGTATATTGATCATGCAGATGGTCAGTTTTCTTCCATGCAGATGAAGCCACAAAAATGAGAAAGAAACATGTACCCATAAATGAGTGGGTTATTCATGTAGTGAGGTGGAGGAGTAATCATTGAATGCCGTCTATGTTTAACTGGAGTCCAAAGAAGTCAGACGTCTCCAGGAAGTTTGGCATGTTTTTATTGTAACTCATCACTGTGGGGGACTGGTGAAGGGTTACCTGATAGGTAGTGGTTAACATTATTGGAGTGGCCACCCATGTTGCTGACATTACAGTCTCATGGAAGGCTTGATTTAAGTAGTTGTCTCAGGGAAACTTGGTGAGAATCAAATGAAATGGTGCCAAGAAAGTTCTTTATTCTTACCTCGTCTCTACTTGCCATGTGCTATTTGGGGAGTGATACAGCTGATGGCTGTGATGTCCATCTGGATGTTGATGATAACCATTACCTGTTTACAGGAATGGGCAGTGAAGGCAATTTGGGTATAGGAGGGAAGATGATGGAGAAAGGTTCACTTGAAGCCTCATGTTCTCTGGCTCAGGATGAAGCAGACAAAACTCTGGAGAGGAAGACAAAAAACTTGGCTTTGAAGCCTAGCTCTCATCATCAACAGTCATACCATTTAGGCTTTTTTTTTGGAGGGGGGGGGGTCAGTGTAATAGCGATAACCAATACCTCTATTATCATACATTAAGAATTTTTTTTTTTGCTATAACTGCAAATTAGCAAAAGGAAATAGAAATATGAGTTCATTGCTCTAATCCTTTGCACCTCCTAAGGACAAAATGAGGCACAATGGGTGGAGGCTTCGCTTAATATTTGACTGGGGGCTCTATGAAGCACAATGACAGCTACTACCTTCTGTTCTTGCCAGATTGATCTCTCCTGGCAGGAAAACCTGGGGAATGGACTCTAAGCAAACCCATGTATTTGTTGTTACAGGAATTGGTGGAGTTCAAGGATATCATTATTGGCTTCACTCAAGAGGAGTGGGAATATTTGACTTCTTCCCAGAAGGACCTGTATAGGGATGTGATGCTGGAGAATTATGAGAATCTTGTCATCTTGGGTAAGGTGTAACAGCAATCAATTTAGCAGATACTTAGCACTTAATAATTTGGGGCTAAGTATGGAAGGTGTGAGTTCTGTCCCCTGTTGAGAGGGCATGAACTCCCCTGTTCTTGATGAGGCAGGAGGGGATCAGCTGAGGCAGGAGGCCAGTGTGTGTATATAAGAAGAATTCTAGAGACAGAGAGGCAGAATCAGAAATGTTCCTCCTGGTGGCTCCTGTTGCAGGATTGTCCCAGCATCTGGGAGCTGGGCTGCTGTACTGAAGAACTGAGTTGGAGTTTCCTCAAGAAACTCCAACTCAGATAGAGAGAGAGAGAGAGAGAGAGAGAGACAGAGAGAGAGACAGAGAGAGAAACAGAGAGACAGAGACAGAGACAGAGAGACAGAGAGACAGAGAGAGAGTTTTTCTCCCAGCATCTGGAAGCTGAAGAACTGAGTTGGAGTTTTTTCTTGAGACCAGAATCTGGTGATGGCCTAAGTGGCTGTTGCTGCTGCCTGTATGGCCAGTGTTGCTGCTGCTGCCTGGAAGGCTGAGTTTTCTACTGAGTCCTAGGGCCAGCTGAACTGCTGGAGGACTGAAGAAGCATGACCAAGATAAGACTTTGTTTGTTTGTGGCCTGGCTGATCCTTGAGTTCCCTGCAACAGAAGTGGTAAAGGATTTGAGATGTGCTGGGCTCTGTGAACTTCAGTGTGTACCAGGGACTGCCCTGAGGACTGGACAAGGACCTGGGAGCTCTCTGCCCCTGAATCCAGGTGACTGATGGATTCAGGAAGGAGCTGGGACCATGGAAGGGGATCCAGGGAATCTGAGAGACCACACCGAGTCAAGATGAGGAAAAGGCCTCCCCTTGGATGAAATTGAGGTTTGCTGGACACCGAGGGGTGGAATGTTTGTGTGGTTTTCTAATGACTGGACTTGTGATTAATGATATGTAGTAATTGTGAATCTAGATTAGTGACTGATTAAGTTAATGGTTGCCCATGAGTGGAAGGTTGATTATTGTATTGTGAATTGATTAAATTATTAAGTAAGGAGGGTTTCCCCCTTAGGGAAGCCAGATAATTATTCTTTTGTTCTTTGTTCTAAATATTGTGGCCACTGTAGTGAAAACTGTGTGGCCATTCCAATATTAAGCTGTTGTGAACACTATATTGTGATTTTCTGTGATAAGATAGGATGTTGTGAATATTATATTGTGATTTGTTGTGAATGTTTGCCTTGATTTGTAATGGAATAAATGGAGTACTCACTATACTGTGTAATCCAAACAATTAAAGCTGTTCACAGTAGCATTCTTTTGGGAATCTGCTGGTGCATGGCATTACAGTAAGGTCAAACAGCTTTCTATCCAAGAAATTTGCCAGTAGAGGATTCTATGGAGCATCTCCAGCATTGAGTTGACATTCAGAATCCTGACATGCTGAAAGGTATTACATGAAAGATATTTGCTTTATGCAACTGGAAGTTCCCAACTCAGTTGGCATTATTCCTGCCCCCTTGTGACCTAAGCTACCTCAGAGATGAATGGGTACTTGAACAAGTGTAATGCCATGCACGAGCAGCTTTCCAGAAGAATGAGAATGTGACTGTGAACAGCTTTTAAGGTTCTGATTACATAGTGTACCAAACACTCTATTTATTCCATAACAAATCAGAGCAAAACTTTACAGAAAATCAAGGTACAGCATTCACAATATGACAACTTATCACAGAAAATCACAATGCAGTATTCACAACAGCTTATCATTAAAATGGCCACATAGTTTTCACCAAAGCGGTCACAATAGTTTTGAACAAAGAATAATCATCTGGTAATCCTAAGGAGGTTTGCCTCCTTACTCCTTACTTACTATTCAGTCATCTCAAAGTACAATAGTCAGATTCTTCCACTCATGGGCAACTAAGTTAACTCAATTAGTCACTTATTCAGCAATCAATTACTAAGTATCATTAATCACTAAGTACAATCATTAGAAAATACAGAGACTCCCCCCCCACCCCTAGGTCACCAGTAAATTTACAATTCCTCAGTCAATATACAGTATCCAAGTAAAGTTTTCTTTCAGATTGACTCAAGGTGGTCTCTCAGATTCCCTGGATCCCCTTCCATGGTCCCAGATCCTACCTGGATTCACCAAATTGTCACCTGGGTTCAAAGGCAGATAGCTCCCAGGTCCTTGTCCAGCTCTCCATATAGGTCCTGCTCCATACTGAAGTTCACAGGGTCCAGTCCATCTCAAATCCTCCACACTTTCTGTTCTCAGGAATTCATGGCTCAACCAAGCCACAAACAGACAAAGTCCCTGTATCCCAGTCATGCTTCCTCGGTTCTTGGGCAGTTTGGCTGACCCTCAGACCCAGAAGAAGTCTCAGCTGGCTACCAGAATCAAAGTCACTCCACCTAGGTTTTCAAAATCAAAATCATTCTCTCGGGCCTGGGGGAAGGTGAGGAGGAAGCTTTCCTTTTTGGCCTCCTGGGCTCCTGGGCTTTCTTCTTTAGCCTCCCCAGTGGCAACAGCTTCTGCCTCCAGATTCCTGTCCCAAAGAATTCTGACTGTCCCTTCCTGGGGCTTTTCTTTATATACACACAGCATTAGCTTCTTGTTTCAGACAACCCCTTCCTGTTAGGTTAGTAACAGGAGACAGGAGTTCATACCTTCTGTTTCCCCAACAGTGGCTTGATCAATTACTAAGTGCTAAGTACCTGCTACCTTTGCTTAACTTGAAACGAGGTGCTAAGTACTTGCTTACATGCCAATACAAAAAGCGTCTTCAAATTCAAATTAATTACCATTACAACAAGCCAAGTCCCATCCAACTCCAAGGTCATCTACCTGAAAATTCCTGCTGTTTGAAAAGAGTATGAAGGGGCAGGAACATTGGCACCAGAATCTCAAGGGGCCTTGAGGAAGCCTATGGCTGATTCTCCATTTGGAAGATGCAGAACAGGTGGCATATGAAGTCACTTAACTATATTACAGAGGCATATGCTCTCAGAGTTGGTATGGGGTTAAGTAAGAGAGTTCATCACCAAAGTCTTAGAACCTTGAGATCTGGACTTGTCTTCTTACTGTTTTTTGACCTATATTTCTGTTTTCTGGGTTTGTCTTCCCATCTAGACCTTGACTTAACCCTTTCACTTCCAGAACTTCCCACTCTGGGGCACTACTTTATTGAATGGTGGTTGCCTCAAATGTTTTCCTCTCCCATCTCTATCCCCATAATCAAATCAAATCAATCCTCTCAAGAGGGTGTGCCAACCCTTCTTTGCTCTCTTTTGGCTTTATTTACCTTCCTTATACCTTTACAAACCTAACTATACTTCCCTGAACATGTTTTTTTCTATGTGCTGCCTCAGTTTATTGTTACAGTCAATTCCTTTGGGAGCAGAGCTTTCATTTCTTTTGTATTCATTTTCTCTGCACTTAACAGAATCCTTGGTCATAATAAGAACTGAATAAATGTTTTTGAACTCCCTTCATACACTTTTTTCCCCAACTTTACTCTGGGGAAAATTCCTACCCTACAAAACAAAGACAGATTTTTACCTACTATCTGGAAAATGATTTAATGAGCAGTTTCTAACCTCTAGCACACTCTGTAGCCCATTCCATCATACCTCTTAATCAGCTAGGTATCACAGTAGATAGAGCCCTGGGCCTGTAGTCAGGAAGACCTGAGTTTAAATCAGCATTAGATAGTTACTAGATGTGTGGCCCTAGGAAAGTTACATAACCTCTGTTTGCATTAGTTTCCTCATATATAAAATGGGGATAGTAATAGCACCTACCTTCCAGGATTGTCTTTGTGCAGCTTTCTCTATCTCTCTGTCTCTCTGTCTCCCTCTCTTTCTCTCTCTCTCTCTCTCTCTCTCTCTCTCTCTCTCACACACACACACACACACACACACACACACACACACACACACACACACAGAGTAATGGCACCATCAACTTCTAGAATGATATTCTGTCCATGGTGCTCTCCCATCTTCAATGATTAGGACTGGAAGATTTCAAGCCTGGTGTGATCAGCCATTTGTAACAAGGGGAAGCTCCTTGGGTGCCTGAGGGAGTATTACAGAGAAACAGCTGTCCAGGTGAGTGAGAATAATCCAGGCAGTTGAGCCCTTTCCAGCAGTAGCTTAAGTGCTAGGCAGGGAAAGGCTGGTGAAGGATTTTGTCCCATTTACTTTTTGAATATGTCATTGTGCTTTCCTGTAATTTAGCTCTTATTCCATAGCCCCAAGGAAAGCCAAGCACAAGCAGCTCTCCTGAGGACTGCTGCTGTGAATAACTAAGTTTCTGATCATATCACAGAATGGCCTCTCTATTTAGCAATAAAGTAAAGCAAAACATTCACAGAAACCAAAGTACAATATTCACAGCAATATAATTTGACAACTTACTACTAAAGTGGCCACATATTCTTTAACAAAAGACATCATTCAGTAAGTCACAATCTGAATCAGTCAATATAAAGTACCCATCTAAAGTCTTTCATCTTGATTGGAGACTGGCTTCCAAGCATCCTTAAGGAGTACAAAGTACAAAGGTCTCCTGCCTAGGTCTTATTGTCTTAATCTCTCAGTCAGCACTAAGTACCCAAGTAAAGATCCTTTCCTCTTTGACTTGAGGTTGACCCCCAAACTCCATGGTTCCTCTTCCATGCTCCCAGTTCTTGCCTGAATTCACCCAACTTCACAGGTAGGCAGCTCCCAGCTCCAGGTCTAGCTACACACATCAAGCTTAGCAGAGTTACAACAACGTTCCCACACATTGCCGGCCCTATCGTCAATTCACTTTCTGCCTGTGAAATCAACAGAGAGCAGCAGACAGGGCCTCTTTCTGAGGAATTAACACAAATCATCAGTGAAGTCCCAGGACCTCTGAAAACATCAGTAAAACCCTCTTCCAGGACTCCTGTAAATAGATAGCAGGAAAATCTTCTTTCAGGGCTTCTGAACCAGCAGTAAGGTCCCAGAGTTTCTGTAACAACAGCAATGTCTTCTATCAGGAGATAGATCTGACAAAGTAAGATCAACGCAGACAAAGTGCTGACACCACAGCCATCCTTCTTCGCAGTTCCACTTGGTCCCAGCTGTGCTGGAGTTTTTATATATTATCAGCTCCTCCCTATTCTGCTCACCTCTTACATCCTTCCTGTTCTGGTCTCTGGCAAGTCCCTCCCACTGTGGGCTTCACAGGTTCTGTTTCTAACAAAGACTCGATATAAATGCAGATGAGGCTCAAAAGCACTTGAAGCACTGAAACAAGGAGCTAAATACGCCTTTGCTTGCCATTCCACCCCACAGTACTTTTTTATCCTTAGACTACATGCTACTGATGGCTAAGTATTATTTAGTGCCAGAGCTGGAGTCAGAAGTGATCAGTGACCCCATCATCCCCCAGTTTCTCTCCAGTGTTGATAACTGCATGCTATACTGAGGGACCTTTCCTGGCATCTGCTAGGATCCTCTGATAGAATAACTCCCATGCTCCTGGGTTAGTGTGAAGGTTTATCTGTTATTGGCTATAAGAGGGACACATATAGGCTAGAAAAATGGATCTGGAAACATCAAAACTCATTAATGGTCCCGAACAGGAAGAAAGTAGCTTTAGGTGCTCACCAGGGAGGCAAGAGCAGAGATGAAGGAATAAGGACAAGATAGTTTCCATATGCAGCCCTGACGTGGGGAGCAAGTGAAAACTAAGAGGAAGTCAAGAGGGCAGGCCTTACTGCAGAATATGGAGGGCAGCCTTGGAAGGGAAGGCATCAGCAGCTGGGGTAACTGGAAAAGAACTGCTGGCAAAGGTTACTTTTGAAGAGTCATGAAGGAAATCAGGCATTCCAAGAGATAGAGTATAAGGGGCAGAGAGAATGTCCCTGGAATGCGGCTCTAGATTAGATGTGGGTCATCCAATGCCACGGGCATAAAGAAAAGATAAGGAGTCTTGTGTGACCAAGAGACCAGTTTGGGTGAACTATAGAGCTGGGGAGGAAGGGAAGAGAAGAGAAGTTAGGAATCTGTAACAAGTCAATGCTGGAAAGGTAGCAATGGGCCAGGTGGCAAAAGAGAGTAAATGCCCCAAGGAGTCTTTACATTTGTTAATAATAGAAATATGGATCCTGAATCCAAGAAAAGACACTCTGGATTAGCATTGCATCTCATTGTCCCTGGTCCTCTCCCTGAGGGAAATAATGGTTCTCTTCACAATGGAAATTGATATAGATATATATGCACACACATATGTGTGTGTATGTACAATATGTATACACATAGAAAGAGAAAGCAAGGCAGATTTCAGAAGAATTACATCATATACATATGCCATGGTTTGTTCAGTCATTCTTTAAGTGATAGATACTCTCTCAGTTTTCAATTTTCACTCCCACAAAAAGAGATACATAATTTGTATATGTACATACATGTATATGTTACAAATGGGTATGCACTTGTAGACATTACCAACTCTTTCTTTGGTCTCTTTGGGCTATATGTCTAATTGTAGTATTGCTGAGTCAAAGGGTATGCACAATTTAATGACTTGTAGAGCTTTTAGTGGTTCCAAATTGCTTTCCAAAATGGCTGGACTAGTTCCCAGCTCCACTAACCTTGCATTAATATGTCTTAATTTAGTGTGGCACTTTAAATAAAATAAATGCTCACTGATTGTTTATTAATAGATTGGTTGTTTCCTCACAATCATTTCAGGATTTGTCATTTTCCTTTTTTGTCAACTTTGCTGATCTGATGTATATGAGGTTAAACTTAAGAGTTGTTTTAATTTGTATTTCTCCATTTATTGGTGCTGGACAGAATATCTTAGATTTCTTTCTCTGAAAATTATCTATTCCTGTCCCTTAACAATTTATCAACTGGAGGTTGTCTGTAATTCTTATAAGTTTGAATTTGCTCCCCATATATATTAGGAATGAGACCTTTATCAGAGAAATTTGCTTCAAACCATCCCCCTTGCCAATTTCCTGCTTCTCTTTTAATTTTAGTTGATGGAAAGCAATGTAGGTTTTGCTTCTACAAAGATTTCTTTTAATTGTATGTAATCAAAATCATCCATTTTACCTCTTCTGATTCTTTTTATAGCTTGTTTTTTTTTTTTTCCAATTACAGGACAATCTTTTATTTCCTAAAAGTTCTTAAAAACTAACTCCTAAATTCTTGTTTGATGGCCTTTTAAGGAAATCCTGACTTGTGCACATAATTTCCCTTAAAGAATGCTTTCTCTTTCTTCACCAAAACCTGCACTGTCAGAAGAGGTCATTGTAAGAAGCTCTGAAGAATCTTTTGAAAGCCTTGCATAACTTGAACGTTGGCTTCATTTATGGGTAATGCTTTTTAGATTTTCATTCTGAATACCACTTGAGTTAGAACTGGAACCAGGCCGCAAAATAACTTGGGAGGTATCCCTAATTCCTTCTGTTTCATCAAAATTCTGGTTAGCTCTATTGGATGGAGTACTGTTGTTATTTAGGGTCACAGTACTGGGTGTTCGATTCAAGTTATAGCCTTTTTGGCCAGTTATAGCTGGCCAATTTTCCTCAGGGCTACTAGCTATCAAGCTGCATTCTGAAGGACTCTTCTTGTCTTCTGAGCAAATGGACATACATGCTACAACTGGATCTTGAAGGCCACTTAAGCTGTGTGGTATTCCTTGTTTTCCACTGTGGCTGTCATCTTCAAGTTCTATGAGGTTAGCCTTTTCAAGATGAGAATCATCAGCAACTTCATTTTGAAGGGAATGATTTGGAGAACTTTCATTAGACCTTACTCCTGAATCAGAGGAATCTTTTTTGTCTAGGAGGGCATCTGATAAATACTCTTTTGCTTTAATGAAGGTTCTAATAGGCTCTGTGCTTTGTTCTGGAGATTTCGGTATTCTATCTACTTTTCCTTCTGCTTTTTTATCTTAATCTTCTTTGAGAAGTGGAGTGTTATCTGATTCTTCTGTCCCAGACTCATCTTCATCACTTGGAAGTTTTTGATAGCGCAGCCCACTTCCTTTTAGTTTCAAGTCTGTCTGGAAGAGGCTTGGTCTTTCCAAAGATTTCTTTCCTGGAAGAAGCTTACTTCCAGACTGATCAGATTTTTCATCTTCTTCAGTGATAGGATCCAAAGGAGATGCATCATTAGTGGAAACACCTGAAGATGAATAATCTATAACATCTCCCCTCTTGATCAAAAATGACTTCCTTGCATCATCTTGTTTCAATTCACTATCCTTTCCTTTTTCTTGTTC
>CM053587.1:353065559-353081794 GCA_028646515.1 Pseudochirops corinnae
GGCATCTTGGCTCCGCCTCCCCTTCTACATTTTCTTATGTTCTCTCCTGTGTATTTTCAAAACAGTACAGTAGCCCACTTTTTGTTTTGGACAATGTTGCACAATTGGAACTGCCCACTTCCATTGAAGTCCACCCTCTCCCCCAGACAAAAACAGATAAAAAGAAAGAGGAGAAAATAACCTTTGCAACAAATGAACAGAGTAAAAAAAGAGGAATCTAACTGTACCGAATATCTATCACCTCTCTGTCAGGAGATGGGTAATAGGTAGATCCTTTGGAGGCATTGCTGATTATTATTATGATCAGTTATTAAGTCTTTCAAAGCTGTTTTTTCCATATTTTTCTGCCCATGTAGGAATCATTTTCCTGGTTGTGCTAACTTGATTCTCAATCGATTCATACTCTCAAGATTCCTTTGAATTCTCTTTGCTCCTTACTTATACTGCAGCAGTACACCTGCTGATATACCACAATTAGTCCAGCCATTCCTCAGTAGCAACCCCCTCTTAGTTTCTTCTTCTTTATTGCTTTTTAAAAAGCCCCTCATTTCCTTATTGGGTAGTTTGTTTTGTTTGTGACTTTTTCCTTCAAGAAATGCACTAGGAAGATTTTTAAAGGAAGAAATAACATAGGAAAGCTGCACAAGGGTTAATCTCCATGTCTGGAAGCTGGAAGAAGCCTAGAAATGTGAAGCCAGATCAGAGGCAGCAGATCAATTATAGGAGAGAATTCTCAAAAGGTAAAGTCACCCATAGTTAATCTCCTAACAAAGACACAAGTCAGAAATATTTAAAATATTTTAGAATGATGATTTGGAGTCCCACTTTTTTCTCCCCACAGCAGAGAACTTCTCAAGCAAAACAAACTAAAATTATGTATACGTAGAAAGTGATTCATTTTGTCTTCATTCCTAAGAAGAGATAGATTAGACTCAAAGAATATATATATTTTTTACTATAAATGTGGGAAGTGCTTTAATTATAGTTCATATCTTGAATATAATGAAGATCTTACTGGAGAAAAGCCTTACAATATTAAACCTTCCTTTTCTAGGTCACCTGACTCAACATCTGAAAACTTGTAAAGGAGAGAAATCTTATGAATGTAATGAATGTGTGAGGGCATTCTGCAAGAAAAGTCATGTGATTCAACATCAGAGAACACATATGGGAGAGGAAACCTATGAACCTGATGAGCATCAGAAAACACACACTACGGAGAAGTCTCATCAGTATCATGAATATGGAAAGGCCTTTTGTCATGGATCCAGGCTTACTCAGCATCTGAAGATTTATGCTAGAGATAAACAGTATAATTGTCATGAATGCAGGAAAGACTTTAAATGGAGATGCAACCTGATTCAACATCAGAAAATTCATACTGGAGAGATACTTTATCAATGTCATGAATGTGGGAAGGTTTTCAACTGGAAAAGCAAGCTGACACAACATCAGAGAATTCACACTGGAGAGAAACCTTATCAGTGTCAGCAATGTGGGAAAGCTTTCAACCATAGCAGTGGCCTGACACAACATCAGAGAATTCACACTGGAGAGAAGCCTTATCAATGTCAGGAATGTGGGAAGGCCTTCAACAATAGTAGTGGGCTGACACATCATCAGAGAGTTCATACTGGAGAGAAGCCTTATCAATGTCAGGAATGTGGGAAGGCCTTCAACCATAGCAGTGGGCTGACACAACATCAGAGAATTCATACTGGAGAGAAGCCTTATCAATGTCAGGAATGTGGGAAGGCCTTCAACCATAGCAGTGGACTGACACAACATCAGAGAATTCATACTGGAGAAAAGCCTTATCCATGTCAGGAATGTGGGAAGGCCTTCAATTGGAAAAGCAAGCTGACACAACATCAGAGAATTCATACTGGAGAGAAACCTCATCAGTGTCCTAAGTGTGGGAAGGCCTTCAACCATAGCAGTGGGCTGACACAACATCAGAGAATCCATACTGGAGAGAAACCTCATCAATGTCCTGAGTGTGGGAAGGCCTTTTACTGGAGAAGCAAGCTTAAAAGACATCAGAAAATCCATATTATCAAGAAAACTCATCAATGTCCTAAATGTGGGAAGGCCTTTTATAGCATATCTAGGCTTGCTGGACATCAACAAATACACACTCAAGACAAACATTACCAATGTCCTGAATGTGGGAAGGTCTTTTATGGCATATCTAGTCTTATTGGACATCAACAGATTCATACTCAACACAAACATTACCAGTGTCCTGAATGTGGAAAGGTCTTCTTCAAGAGAGGTGGACTGATTGACCATCAGAGAATTCATAGTGGTGAAAAATCTTTTCCATGTAATCAATGTGGGAAAGCCTTTTACCAGAGACAGGGGCTCAGACAACATCAGAAAAGTCATAATATAGAGAAACGCCATCAATGTCATGAATGTGGGAAGGTCTTTTGTCAGATGTCTTGGCTTACTCGACATCTGAGAATTCATAATGGAGATAAAACTTATCAATGCCATCAATGTAGTAAAACTTTTAAATGGAGGTGGCAGCTGACTAAACATCAAATAATTCATACAGGAGAGAAACATTATCTGTGTCTTGAATGTGGCAAGGCCTTCTACTGGAAAAAGTATTTGGTTCAACATCAGAAAATTCATACAAGAGAGAAACCTTATAAATGTAATGAATGTGGGAAGGCATTTTATTCTAGATATATCCTTACTCAACATGAGAGAGTTCATACTGGAGAGAAACCTTATAAATGTAATGAATGTGGGAAGGCCTTTTATACTAGATATGTCCTTACTCAACATGAGAGAGTTCATACTGGAGAGAAACCTTATGAATGTAATGAATGTGAAAAAGCTTTTCGCATGAAAAGTCTACTGGTTAAACATCAGAGAACTCATACAGGAAAAGCACCTTATGAAGGTATTAAATGTGACGAATGTGGGAAAGCCTTCCATGGAAAAAGTACATTGAAGAGACATCAGAGAATTCATACTGGAGAGAAACCTTATCAGTGTCTTGAATGTGGCAAGGCCTTCACACAGCACAGTGGTCTGACACAACATCAGAGAATTCATGGTAGAGAGAAGCCTTATAAATGTAATGAATGTAACAAGTCATTTTGCCTGTGGGCTTATCTAAAGAAACATAAGAAAGTTCATACTAAATAGCAACTGTTATGATTGCGGAAGTACTTTCTTTGAAAATCTCTCTTTTGTGGTAGCAAAGGATTCAAAACAAATTAGGTGTTTGTTGATAGATGAATGACTAATAAAACTGTCCTACATAAATGTAATGGAATACTACTATTACAAAAAAGCAAACTATAACAATTATAATGACCAAGATTGACCCCAAAGAGGAGATATTAGAAGGCATTTCCCCATGCTTTGAAAAGGTGTGGGTCCATTAGCATATAACATTACCAATAAATTCAGACTTGGAGGATGATTTTTTATGAAGTTTTTTTCTCTCCTTTTTAAAAATTATTGTTATAGATGGCTCTGTGGTTGGGGATGTGGGTGGGATTCATTAAGGTAATGTAACAACAAAAGATATCAATAACTTTTATCCAAGTGTATTAAATTACTAAATACACAGTACCTAGTTAGACTCAGTGCCCAAGATCTAGGTAGAAACAAGACTACCTAAGACTTTCTACCTCAGTGTTCTGTTTTGATGATACCACACCAGTTCTGAATCTACATTTTATGCAGAGTAGTCAGTGATCTGGACCTGGGATCTAGGTACTAAAAAATTAAGATGCCTGTTTGAATAGCATCCATATTTGTGCTGATGAGGAAAACAGTCCCTCTTCTCATAAGGCTCATATGCTATTAAGGAAAAAAAATCACAAACACAAAAGTTTCAACTTCTTGAAAAATGAAGAAGGGAAGTTGAGAGGGTGAGGAGAGAGGGGTTCTGACCTTGGTTGACGCTCACAAATTCATACTATTACATCCTTGATGTTGAGGTTATGAGATATGACACTAGCTTTGCAACTTGGCATGAAAAATTTGTGTGGGAAGCATGGAGCCTTGAGTGGAACTGGGCTAGGGACATCTGGGGGATACACTGTTTCTATTTTGTTATTGTGCTTAGCCATAGCTAGGAACTATCACTGAGTAGTATGTTGCTGATGGATAAGTACTGATTGGCCCCAGAACTAGAGCTAGAGAAGTGATCAGATATTCTATCACCACTGCTTCCACCTTCCACCTTCAATATTGATGACTTACATTATGTGCTGAAGGAGCTTTCCTGTATTCTGTTGGGACCATTTGATAGTGTGACTGCTCTATTCCCTGTTTAGGATGCTGTTGAATCTGGCAATAGCACCAAGGGGAAATCATAGAGGGAAGACAAATCAGCATAGGTTGGTAAAAAGCTCCAGGAAACACAAATTTATAAATGTCCTTTCCAGCAATTGCTAGTGAATAGTCTGAGAACTTGCCTCCAAAATCACGACATTGGATGGGGCATTGGAATGGTAGGAAATAATGCATTGAATTCTCCATTCCACAGGCTTCTCCAAACAGATCTGAAAAATTCGTCTAAATGAATCTTGATGTGGAAGTCAAGGAAAAAAGGTTAAATTGGATCGCCTACGTGGTCCAGCTTAGGGTAGAAAGACAGATAGTGTCATTCTTTGTTTTTGCATCACTGTCATGTATATATATATATATATGTATGTATGTATGTATTTCCAAGCTACATGTACATTCATAGTTCTGCTTGTTTTTCTCTTCATTGATTCACTGTATTCCACTGCATTTCCATTACAAGTGCGGGAAGATGGCTTGTTATTACTGAATACAAACAGCAACAATAGCAAAAAATACTTTGTGATATGACTACTATTTAGCAAAGGAGATTTGCTTAGGAATTTACTGTTAATTCAATGAAAAAACTTGAAAAGTGCACAACGAGCTCAGCAGGTTACTTTGGTCAAAAGGAATATATATTCATCCTAGTTCTGTCCTCTGCAAGTTGAGCTCAAGGCCACCAGAAACAATTTTACTCCATGGAACATTAATGTTTGTTCCAGTCATTTTCAGCTTGGAGAGACGAGTGCTTCCCAGTGGAATACTCCTTGACCTCTGACACCTATCACCACCCCAAGCAAATTTCAGGGAATATTTTTTGGAATACTGAACAAGAAAAAGATACAGTTTGTGTTAACATCCCATCCCTTTCCTCCTGGCCTCTTCCCTGGAGGACTTGATGGGACTCCTTCTAGAGTCCCTCTCAAGAGCCCAACTGAATGGGAGGCAGAGAGGGTCTCCTATTTTCATGGGATAGGGTACTTCCCTCAGGTGTCCTGACTCAGTAACTTCAGGAGTGAGGAAGGTAATGTTCTTATATAGACAAGAGCAAAGTTTGGTTATCAGCATTAATCCATTGCCCTAAGAAAGGTTTTATTGGGGCAGCTAGGTAACACAATGAATAGAGTATTGGCCCTGTAGTCAGGAGAACCTGAGTTCAAATTTGACCTCAGATACTTAACACTTCCTGGCCATGTGACCTTGGGGCAAGTCACTTAACCCCCATTGCCCTGCCTTCTCCCCTCCAAAAAGCAAAAAAACAAAAGCAAAAAACCTCATGCTTCTTCACAGTTTCTTCTGATCTTTCTTGTGTTCACTTGTGTGCATCATAATTACAGTGTCTCCTTTTTTTTTACATCAGTTTTTCTGACCCCACTCCCAGAACTCTTTTTAGAGACAAAGAAATAAAAGCAACTTGCCACAAATATGTGTAGTCAATCAAGATGAGTTCACACAGTTTTGTACCTAGTGACCATTGCCTATACGTCAGAAGGTGAGTAACCTGCATCATCAAAGGTCCTATGGAGACTTTGTCAGACAGTACTGGGTTCTTAAGTCATTTAGAGTTGCTTCTTTTCCTTATGGTATTGAGGTATTTTGTCCTATTGTGTTTTTCTGGGAAACCTATGAACTTTGGATTATCTCTAAGCATGTTGTCTTCATTGTCTATTTGTTTGCATAGTGAGTTTGCATCTTTTCCTTTCATGTTCTTTCTTTTTGTTTCTCTTCCAGGTTCTCCTTCACTTCTTTGTATTTGCATTCCCAATCCGTTCTTTCTTTTGTTTCTTTAGTGACTTTGCCAATACAGAACCAACTTTTGTTTTGTTTTGTTTTCCTATTCCACTCGTTATGATTGGCATGCAGGACAAAAAAAAAAATTGATCTCATAATTCTCACTTCTCTTAAATCACTCTGGAACAGCATATTGTGGTTTCATGTTCCCAACTTTCACTGGATCCTCTGTCTTATCAAGTATTGAATCATTTTCCTTCATTTTGCAATATTTATCCATAGATGCCTGAACTTATTTACTAGATTGACTAGAGTTCACATTTCTCTCTGTTGTTACTGTTTTTCCTGTTGATTTATCTATTTCCCTTCAAGGTCTTCTTCCTGAAATCTTCCCTCTTCAAGGTTGTTTTTTTTTTTTTTCTGAAATCCTTGGTACTTTCAGTCTTTTTTTTTTTTTCATATTTTCCTTATCACTCATTTCCTGACTCCTCCTCTGACTGTGGTTTTCTTAGGGATTGGATTGCTAAACATTTCAGCTTCCTCCCACAGTAGGCAATTCACAGTTCATTAGCCTAGGTCTCTTTGCAAAGGACATTCGTACGGTCAGAACTGGCCACAACTAGATACTCTTTCTTTCATTCAGGCTTGCTGGAGCAGCTGCACAGCCCCTCATATGCACCAAGTCCTGTCCTGGTGTCCTGTCCCACTCCCTTGGTTTTTTGTTTTGTTTTGTGACCCAGCACCAGCAGTTCAAAGCCTACTTTTCCAGCACTGCCAATTCAACTCCTGTTTTCCCTGGCATCAGAAGAGCCTCTTTTGCCCAGTACTGCAAGTTTAGAATTTTGTAGTACTGGTGCTTCTGGGTTGCAGTCCCTGGCAGCTTTTTACTCCTGAAAGTCTATGATGAGGTTGGCTGTTGAGGCCTGAACAAACTTCCACAGCCTAGAGCCAGACTAGTACTGGCAAGAAGGAGTGAGGAATGGTATATGGGACTGGGTTTTTATGTGAGCTTGTGTTGTGTCCTTGGGTCTGCTCGTGGAATGGGGAGTGGGGTAGGGGAGCTGATTGAGCTCAGAGTGAGCATCAGTTTATGGATTTCAAGGGCTTTTATCTTCTTTTGGATTTCACACATCTTAGACCTTAGAAGCAGCTAAAGTTGCTCTGTATTTGGACCGTGAATTCTCTCTTGGAGAGGTTTGAGCCCGGAGGCTCAGAGGAAATGTCTATCCAGTTCCCAAATTGTTGCTCATGTGCTCCAGAAAATCACAATTTTCCCAAAATAACTTCTGCCTTTTTTTCTAAATCTCCCTTTATCGATCACATAGTTTAGTTTTCTTGTATCTATTTCATTGTCCCACATGTCCATTTGAAAGGTAGGTATTTGTCTTGAAAAAATGCACAAAAAGATAGAAAATCCCCATGTATTGAAGTGGGGAGATGCTTGAGAAAGTTAAAACAGTTTAAAGAGGCAGCAGACAAATGAAAAGGCAAACATTCTTAGCAAATAAAATTAAAAATGAAACTCAATAAAGTGGAAGACGAGGAAGAAAGTAAATATGGCAGAATAATAGACATTGTCCAATCTAGTTTCCACAATAAAGTCCACAAAAGAAACTGAAAATATTATATACAAGTAGAGGGATCCATAGTATATTTTCTCCTAAAGAAAGATAATAAATTGGACTAAAAAAATATATTTTCTTTTAAAGAATAAAGAAATCCTTTAATTATAATTCATAACACTTTAATATCACAGAAATTCTATGGATGTGAAGTCTTTACATAGGAGACCTTTCCTTTATAATGAACTGATAACATCAGAGAATTCATAAAGGAGAGAATTATTAATGAACTAATTAAGTTATTAATTAATGATTATTTTTTCAAAAAGCATTCCACAAGTGAATCCACCTGATTCAACATCACAGAATTCATTTGAGAGTAATTGTTTCAATGTCACGGATGTGGGATACTCTTTTGTAAGAAATTTGACTTTTCTTGATAGAGAATTTGTGCTGGAGACAAACCTTATCAATGTAATGAATGTTGCCTTTTGTCAGACCTACCTTTATAGTTACCAGAGATTTAATACTTCAGACAAACTTTATCAATGTCAAGAATCTAGGAAGGGACCATCTCCTGCCTATCAGATTGACAAAGTTGACAGAAAAGGAACATGACAAATTCTGGAAGGACTTTGGAAAAACAAGTACCTCAGTGCATTGGTGGTAAACCAATCTTTCTGTGAAGCCTTTTAGAACTATGTCTTTAAAGCTATTAAACTAGGCATACTCTTTGATTCGGTAATAGTACTAATAGGTATACACACCAAAGATATCCAAGAGAGAGGGGAAAGACCTAAATGTACAAAAATATTTATAAAAGCTCATTCTGCAGTGTCAAAATATTGAAAATTGATGGAGTGTGCATCAACTAAGGAGTGGCTGAAAACGTGGTATAGAAATATGTTGGCATATTACTGTGCTGCCAAAAAAGATGAAGGGGAAGATTCTGGAGAGCTCTTGGATGACAAGAAATGTCACAGGAAAGATAAAGAATATCTGACCCTTCTTTAACATTTCTGTGCCCTTTAATTTGAGGTTTGAAAAGCAAATCCCCTTCCTTCCAAAACAATACCTGCACACAGAAGGCTAAAAAACTACTTTGTCGTTTGCCTGAGGAGATGGAGTTGATTAATTTTAAAATTGAAAAATTAATTTTAAAAATTCATTTTAAAAGTGGATGACATTCAGTTTTGGTCATAGCTCATGTGGGAAGGATTTATTCTTGCCTGGGATGCCTTGTAAAAGGGGCTTGGCTTAGAGTTAAGTAAGAGTATTTTTAAAATATTTTTTTCCAATTTTTGATACATGTGACTAGGGGTGCTAAGAAACAGCATTTTGAAAAAGTAGTCTAAAAATAGAGAAAGTTATTTACTTGTTTATAGAAAGAAAGGAAGTAAAGGAAGGGAAATAGATGTTTGTTGAAAAATTAAATGAATAGAATAACTGTTTTACTAAAATAAATGGATACATTTGACATCTAAGTAAGAAATAAAATTAACTAAGAAATAATAAAATTTGTGGCTAAAAAAACCAGTCTTTTCTTTGTTCTCGAATTTGCTCGACTTTGTGAAACCTCCAATCAAGGGGTATCAATATGTGAAAGAAGGGCTAGATCCCTATTTTCTTGCCTGTGATCTTGCCAGGAATCATATTTGTGTGTCAGTGTTGGAATCTCAACTCCCCTAACACTTAGAAGGAAGGCACTGTTACACTGTGATCATTCTTTTCTTTGAACCATTGGATGAATAGATTTATGTCTGATTTTAAGTGAACACATTTATTAATTTATTTGAATCAGTGATCCATTTACATTTCAGCAAAAAATTTATCCCTTTTATATAAAGAGAAGTATAGATCTATGGGGGTTGTTTTGTATTTTTTTTTTTTTAAATCTTGCTTCCCAGCACACCTAAACAAAAATCAGAAAAACTCTCTAAAAATACCTCCAAAATACTTAAAGCCAAACTCTTATTACAAATCAGTCTCAGTGGGAAGATTCCTTCTCACTTTGCCATGACCAAAATTGTATATAACTCACACTCTTTTCAATTAATCACCTCCTTGGCCATAGGCTAGTGACAAGTTCACTCTTTGGTTTTCTGTTTTTTTAACTTCACTTTGCAAAACTTCAAACCATGGGGTATGGACAAATTAAGGAATAGCAAAGCATTTATATAAAAAAAGCCCAAGAATTCATTTCTAGATACTACCATCAATCATACTTATTAATATACAAACACATGTTAAAAACTGGTTTATTATATGCTGGAGCGGATGAGGGAAGACCAGTGG
Organism: Pseudochirops corinnae; assembly: GCA_028646515.1. Taxonomy (NCBI): domain Eukaryota; kingdom Metazoa; phylum Chordata; class Mammalia; order Diprotodontia; family Pseudocheiridae; genus Pseudochirops; species Pseudochirops corinnae. The sequence continues at coordinate 353,075,465 of CM053587.1, forward strand.
GCCCACAACAGTAGATTTAAACTAAATTGTAGGTTTGGGTTACATAGACAGGATATATACAGTAGAATTTTATGGAGGGCAGAAAGGGAAGGGAAAGATCTATCTTTCAAAGATAAGGGAACAGAAGAGAAATATCTACAGCAGGTAAAATAATAAATGGATCAGTAAACACTGGAAATACAATTGGAATTAGTGTACTAATCATTGAGCCCAGAACTATGGCTAGTTATTTGATGTATTCATTTTAAGTAAATAGAGGCAATAAAGCTGTGTCAACAATTCTCTTTTAATTAACCAGTTAATCAACCTAGGTCAAGTTTCATGTCTCAGCTAAATTCCAAAGGCTCTAGCTAGTAATGTGATCTACTGTCTTAAGCAAATGGTGGTAATAAAGCCAAGCCATAATAATTCTCTTATAACAGTAACCTTTATGATTCCTCTGGCCTTGCTGGGAGTATTCCTTGTGTCACCAACTTGAGGGCTCAAGACCCCAAGCCCCCTGATCTCTAGGGTGCAGACACTGCTGTGTTTTGTCAAAATAAGTGAATAGAATCATTGTTTGCCTTCTTATTGTGAAAAGGGGGGGGGGCATTTTTCTTTCCAAATGAGAGGGAAGAGTGAACAACTGCTAAGTGATTCTCAAGCCCCACATAAGGCTATTAAGTCACAAACTGAAGAAAAAAAAAATCCCTTGTTCTACCCACACACTCTTCCACCCTCCCCTTTGCTTTTGGAAATTTAAGCAAAATGTTTAACCTTGCTTCAGTTCAGTAGGATATGTAGTACTGAGTATTCTGAGACACTGAAGTCACATTCTTCCCTCGCACTAAAAGTAATAAATTTTTTTTTCCTTCCCCAGAGAAGAGAGGATGAGAAAGATGGGTCTGGATGTGTTTATGAGCAAATTCCACAAATTTTTCACTTTTAAAAGTACTAAGGAGCTGCACATGCCAAAACCCAGTAAGATATTTTCAGCCAGTATAAAAACTTTCAAGTCACACTCCAGTTATAATGTGGAAATCTACATAAAAGAGATTATATTTTGGTCACAAATTTAGTCTCTATTTTCCAATAAAATAAACTTCTGCACATGGGGAAAGGATCTCTCTTTCTCTTTCCCTTTCTCTCTCTCTCTCTTTGTCTCTGTCTGTGTCTGCCTCCTCTCTCTGTCTCTGTCTCTCTGTCTCCTCTCTCTGTCTCTCCATTTCTCTCTCCCTCTCTCTCTCTCTCTCTGTCTCTCTGTCTCTCTCTGTGTCTCTCTCTGTCTGTCTCTCTGTCTCTCTCTGTCTCTCTCTCTCTGTCTCTCTCTCTCTCTCTCCTTCCCTGCCTTCTCTCTCTGTCTGTCTCAGTCTGCCTCTGTCTGTCTCTATCTATTTCCCTCCCTCCTCTGTCTGTCTGTCTGAATCTCTGCGTCAGTGTATGTCTCTGTTTCATTCTCACTTTGTCTCTTTCATTGTCGTTATCTCCATGTGTCTCAGTCACTCCCTGAGCTAAATTGTTTTAATGGCTCCTGCTCTGTAGTACAGTTTGAGATATGGTATAAATCAATCTGATTCCTTCCCACTTTTTTCCCTCTTGCCCTTGATATTCTTGACCTTTTATTTTACTATCATTTTGTACCAGCTCAATAAAGGGTTATTTGGGGGATTTGAATGACCCAGCACTGGAGAAGATAACCCACTACTCTTGCAAACTAATCTGAAGATGCTGCATTTTTTTATATTTAAAAACAGATTCAAAATTTGCTGGACCTATTCCTTTGAAAAGTTTTAACAGTCTAAAAGAAAGTTTTCAAATTCCTGTACAGACACACACTGAGAAGGCAAAAGGCTTTCATTAAGCAGCTGCCATGTCCCAGACCCCGTGCAAGCTGTGGGGAAGCAGAAAAGCAACAGCAGCTGCAGGTGCCAAAGGGGATGCTGGCAAACTGCTGTGTGTGTGTGTGGGGGGGCAGGATTGTGACAGCTGGAGACAAGAGAAAACTCAGGCTTCTGGCTTTTAGATGCAAGGGAGAAGATACGTGGTTCCAGACTCTCTTCATAGCTATGAACAGAGAAAAACCCTGGGAAGAAGCTAAAATATAGAGAAGCTAGCACCCCAAACATCTCACCATTTTCAGGTTGTTAAACTAGAAACTGGGGAATTTCCCTTTGGGTGAAATCTGAGACACCCTCTGAGTTATTTTGCTCCCAGTGGGAGAGATCAATCACTCTGCTATATTTTCATAAAAAAATCTTCTCTGATTTCAAGTTTTCTACTGAGTTGAATAAATGGGTTTAGTCATTACTCAATATGGGTATTTATTGTGAACCTAGATTTTGATGAGAATGGAGTCAAGTCTTGGATAAGTTGCTTGGGTCCCTCTTTCCTGGTTAAGGGATAGAGAGTATGAGTATATTTTGATTCTAAGAAAAAATTCCCTTGGATTCAGAATATTTAGAGCAACAGTCTTTTTGAGAAAAGTAATGGCCACCCTCTATCCCCAAGACTGAGGAAAGATCATTTAGGTTAGAGAGACCATTGGCAACTTTGGAGAGAGTAGCATCTTTTGAAATAATGAGGTCAGAAGCCAGACTGTAGAGCTTTAGGAAGACAGTGAGAGGAAAGGAAGAGGAGGGAAGCACTGATTGTCAATGGCCCTCTGAATTAGCTTAGTCAAGAGAGTGGGGAAAGATAAGGGAGAACAGCTAGTAGGAATGGATGGATCAGCTTTTAGTTTTGGGAGGATTGGGTCAAGGGTGGAGGTTGTAGTGAAGAAAGGAAGAGCTTGAAAGTGAGAGTGGAGGGGATAGAAGCAATCTGCTGGGGAAGATGGATGAAGTGCATTCATTTGTGCATGTAAAAGGTTTACCTATACAAAGGAAAGGGCTATCTCTGCTAGCATGCAAAGGATGAAGGAAGGAAAACTGGCAGAAGCTGTCTGGCTGATGAGATACAGAGGCTAGGAGGGCGGAGCTCTTACTGAATAGTTTAATTTCTTCTGGGAAATGTGAGGGAAAATTCCCCACTTGAGCGGGTGACCCAGAAAGGAGCCATGGCAGGAAACTCTGGGGAGAAAGAGCACATACAAGCCAAACAAGGAAGCGCACTTGATCAGGCATTTTCTTTAAAACAAGCAAGCAAAACCCTTGGAGATGTGGTGTGGTTGTTGTTTCTCTAAACCAGATTTCACCAGTTCCTAAGAGAGTATTTTCTCTTCTTCATAAAAGAGAAATCAATACCTGTTTCTTTTTGGAGTGGTGGTGCAGTGGATAGAGCACTGGGCCCGTTGGGCCTGGAATCAGAAAGATCTGAGTTCAAATACAGCCTCAGACACTTAACTGTGTGACCCTTTGGTAAGTAACTTAACATCTGCCTGTTTCCCCAAATATCAAATGGGGGAAATAATAGCCCCCGCCTCTCAGGGTTGCTGTGAGAATCAAATGAGAATGTAATTAGCAGTGTCTGGCATTTTGTGGATGTTTAATAAAAGTTTATTTCCTTCTTCTCTGCCACTTTACTAGACCTTGTTTAAGAGTAAAAGAGTGACCTCATACACTTGACACTTACTAGCTGTGTGACCTTTGGTAAGTCACTTAACCCCAAGTGTCCTGCCTTTCCCCCTCAAAAAAAAAAAAAGAGTAAGAGGGATAGGTGATTGGCCAGTCCCAAATTTAGCACAAGGTCCTGTTTGGTGGAATGAGTTTAGGGAGAAAAATAAGCTGGAGCAATCAATAGGGTTCCCTAACTAACAGGTAATTCTTAGAGACAGAAGTATCCCATTCACAGACCCAAGATTGCCAGACGTGAACTTTGCAGGTCCCTCAAATTTCTTGGTCCAATTCCTTCCTGCGGCAGGTGACTTCAAAGTTGGGGGTGGGGTGGGAGAACTGGTGACAGACAAGAGGAGGCTTGGGCCCCAGTGTGCTATGCAGAAGTGTTCCCACTGTGGGTATCTCTATGAGCAGAAAAGGCAAAAGGTTGCAGAGACTTGGAAGGCACAGCACAGTGGAATAGTCAGAACGTAGAAGGAGCAATTTTCCACCACCAAGTTCAGAAGGACTGCTTATGGCTAAATACCAAGGGGTATTGTGGCCTAATAGAGGCATCAGGTCCTTTTTTGTGATTCAAAGTAGGCAGTTTTTGGTTCTCTCCCCTCCAGCAGCAGCTAGAGGCTTCCAAAGACCTTTCTGCAGACTCTAGAGGTGAGGTGTGTGGAATCGTCCTTCTGCTGCGGTCTCCAGCCTGCTCCTTGGCCAGCAAGGTCAGTCAATATGCATTTATTAAGGGTGTACTCTACGCCAGGCACTGTGCCAAGTGCTGGAGACACAAAGAGGGACAAAAGACAGTCCCTGCCCTTGAGGAGGTCACAGTCTAATGATGGAGCCAGTATGCAAACAACTACATACAAGCAAGCTACATACAGTGTAAATGGGAAGAGAAAACATTAGAATTAAGATGGATTGGGAAGGATTTCCTATAAATGGGATTTTTATCTGGGACTTGAAGGAAGCCAGGACACAGAGATGAGGAGGAAGAGCTTTCCAGGCAGGTGAGACAGCCTGTGAAAATGTTCAGAGTTTGCTGCCAGAGTCTGAAGAAAGATGACTACCTTCGACTAAAGAGGGTGGTGGATCCTCAGCCACCGGATGAGACAGATAAGGCTGCAGTGGGTGTGGAGGGGGGCCGCATATAGACAGTGGGAGCAAAGGGGGGGCACAAAGACAGTGACTGTAGGAGGTCACAGGGGCCATGTCCCACCAGGCTAGGCACGGTCAGCTTGGAAACTTTTATCCCATTGAGAGAAATCGTGTAACAGTCTGTTGGTCAGTCTGTGCCTTCCTTCCTCACCATAACTTCCGGATTGAATCCAATGACCAAAAAAGCCTGTACCCTCTTGAATGATTCAAAGAAGTCTCTAATCTTTGATTATTTTTAAGTGGTTGGGATAATCTATAGATCCCCACCTAGATAACTCTCCATGAGACTCAGTTTTCTCCTCTGCAGAAAGAAGGCATAGTCTCTATGGCCTCTGAAGTCCTTTCCAGTTCCAGACTTGCAATGCTATGACCTTCGGACACACACAGAGCCTCAGGTCCTAAGAAACTTGCGCTTTTTTTCTCTGGAGCCGCCTGAGGGTTCCATGGGTGGGCAGGTCTGTCCTTCTAATACAGATGAAGTAGCATACTGACTTAGGTTGCCCATCTCTGGGCCAGGGGTGATCTGGCCGTGAGTCACACAGTGTGTCACACTTGCCTCCTCTCTAAGGTGTCCAATCTAAGCTTGGACCTCTGTCCTAAGTGGTTTTCCCTGTCCCTGGAAATGAGTCTCCGGACAGAGGCAGGAGGGGAAGAGGGCAGATGCTGGTTTCGGACCACGGTCCTATTGACTTTGGGATAACTGCTTGGCTCCCTGTGGTCCCAGTTTCCCCAACTTTAAGGTGAAAGCGGAAAACGGCTGGGGGTGGGCCTTGGGGAGCAGGCGTGGAATTGGGCGGAGGTTTAGCCGAGGTACCCGCAGAGGTGGGGTTATGTACCTTAACTGTGGGGCGGAGCTGGGCCCCAGGCTTCCCAGGCCCCGTCTCCAATCCTGCCAGCACCCCAGACTGTCCGGAACTGTCCGGAGGCTGGTCCTGAGGGAGTGACTCTAAAAGAAAGGAGCTGCCACGGGGCACGGTATCTCACTTTGTTCCTCTCTGCTGGTGTCCTCTCCACGCCCGGGTCTCCGGATTCTCGGCCACAGTTTGGCCTTTTGTGGAAATCGGTCAGTCCGCCCTCGAGCTCTCGGCCCTAGTGTCCTATCTCCGGGGAGCTGGACAGTGTCCAGCTTCCGAGGAGAGCTCTGGGCACTGGAGAGAAGGGAGAGAGGAAGGTTTGGATCACACGCCAGGTGGGGATTCCACAGAAGCCTGGGATGGGGAGCAGAGATGGGAAAGAACGGTGCGTTCAGACAGTCCAGGTGTCGGGGTGGGCTGGAGGGCAGTGCGGAGGATGGGGCATCCCGAGGTGGGCCTGAAGGGGTGTAATGCCATGCACCAGCAGATTCCCAAAGGAATGCTACTGTGAACAGCTTTTAGAGTTCAGATTACAAAATATAGTGAACACTCTGTTTATTCCATTACAAATCAAGACAAACATTCAAAATATTATAATCTTCACAACATTACATCTTATGAAAGAAAATGGCCACACAGTTTTCACTACAGTGGCCACAGTATTCAGAACAAGGAACAATAGAATACTCAAACTTCCACTCATGGGGCAACTCAATCATTAGTCATTCAATCAATTCGCAATAGAATACTTAAACTCCCACTCATGGGGCAACCATTAACTTAATCAGTCACTAATC
>CM053587.1:353082294-353105097 GCA_028646515.1 Pseudochirops corinnae
TACACACCTCAGCCAATTCCCTTCTTCCACATCAACAGGGGCTCAGCCAATCCCCTTCTTCCACATCAACAGGGGAGTTCATGCCTTCTCAACAGTGGGACAGAGTTTGCACCTTCCACACTTAGCACTCTAAGTGCTAAGTATCCTGCTAAACTAATTGCTATTACAAGGGGACTGTGCTAGGAGGTGTCGAGTATTGCAGAAGGTTTTGGTGGACAGAGTCGAGTATTGCAGAAGGTTTTGGTGGACAGAGTTGAGTATTGCAGAAGGTTTTGGTGGACAGAGATGACCCCAGGGAGATGCTGGAGAAATACAGCAGGAGGAGAAAGAGCGAGCTGAGGAGAAAGAGAAAATAGTCATTTGGAAAGGGACAAGCATTTTTGTCTTTTTTTTAAAATTTATTTTAAACTTAAATGCAAAATAAGAAAAGAAAAAAAAAACATTGCCATGTACACAGCAAAACATGAAGCTTCATTATAAAGCAATAAATTTCCATTTCAAGAAAACCCATATAATAAATGCTATACATTGCTTTAAAGCTGCCCATCTTCTCCTTGCTTCCTTGTGTGTTTTGTGCTCTGCTATACACTTTATTGTCCCGTCCCCTCCCCCAGTGTCATATATGGGCATATATACATGCACATAGACATGCATAAACATATGTGTGTATACACTTCTGCATTTAAGTGCATGCACATGACCGCATTGTGCTTATTTCTGCTTGCTCTGTTTCTCTGTAGCTGGATAACATCTTCCTTCATAAATCCAAGTCTCGCCATATTTTTCTAAATCCACTAGCTCATCATTTCTACAGCACAACAATATTCTGAATGAATCACATTCTATCTGGGAGATTGTCTATGAAAGTTTCCCCCCTAATTTTCTGCCTTCTCTCTATTCTTGACTACGTAGATTTTATTTATACAGGATAATTTTAACTTAAAATAATCAAGAGTATCCATTTTACATTTCAACAATGTTCTCATATAATAATATTGTTTAAGATCTGATACTACTGAATCTGGTTCATTCACATCTTTTCCCTTTCTTCCTTTTCATTTTTTCCACTATGCTTTTCACCCTATTCCTATCCCTCCTCACTCCTTAACTTACTCCTTCCTAGAATTCCTCCCTTATCCTCTCCCTCCACCCTATCACCTTTTCCTCTTATTTCTTTTTGAATTTAGAAGATTTATATATATATATGTATATGTGTACATCTACATGCATATATATGTGTGTGTATGTATGTATATATATATATATTATATATAATTCCCTCTTTGTCCCTTTCTTGTTAATCTATACATCCTTCAATACCCCTCTTAGTCTATTCCCTATTCCTCCCTTATCACCTGCTTATCCCCTTGCCCTCATTTCTTTCTGCATTTGGAAGACTTCTATACACTTCTAGATATATATGTATTGTTGCCTCTTTAACTACCCACCCTCTTCCCTATTTAATTCATCTGTATCAGTTCTTCTTCTAACACTTCATTTGTATGAGATAATTACTTTTTATCTATTTGACCTATTCCTACATCATTTTGCTTTTCTTTTTACTCTTTCTTTCAAACTAGCTGATGACTAATGACAATTTCAAACTAATGACAATCTTGAACATACAGGTTACTTTTCCACGTATAAAAAATAAACCATTTATTTCTCTTTTGTCATAGCAAAGAATTTGAAACAAAGCATATGCTCATTGATTGATAAATGGTTAGTAAAACTCAAACACAAATGTAATGGAATATTACTGTACTGTAGGAAAGAAACTGTAACAATTACAATGACCAAACTTGACCCCTAAGAAGAGATATTGAAATACTTCCCACAAGCAAAGTTGTGGGTCCATTAATATGTAATATTGTTTATAAATTGAAACTTTTTTTCATTATTTTTTTACTCCTTTGACTTTTTAAAAATTTTGTTTATTATAATAGATAGCTCTCTGATAGGAAAGATGGGTGGTACACATGAAGCTGATATAATAATAAATATGTGTGTGCATGCACGTGTGCATGTGTGTGTGTGTGTGTGTGTGTGTGTGTGTGTGTGTGTGTGTGAATCTCACTCAAATCTAAGTGCAGCAAATCACTAAATACATGGGACCTGGTCAGATTCTTAAGACCCAAGGAATAAACAGAAACAGCACTCCCCAGTGGTCTCAGTATTGATGCTACCACACCAGTACCTGGTCCATATTTGATGCCAAGTAGTCAAAGACCTAGACCTTGTGTCTAGGTGCTAAAAAAGGTAAAAGATACCCATGGGGAAGGCATCCATTTTTATGTTTGAGAGGATTACAGTCCCTCTTCTCATCAGATTCATGTTCTACTGTGTGAAAATGCACAAAAACTGACTTCAGCTGCATGACATTTTGAAAGGTCGAGAAGAAAAGTTGAAAGGATGACAAGAAAGAAGAGGAGTCAAAGGCAGAGGATAAGAGAGAGAGAGGTTCTGATTTGGTTGACAACGACCGTCAATGCATACTATTACAGCTGGAACTAAGAAAATTTTTCAGTTTTGAAGATGGGGTTATGAGATTTGATGACAGCTTTGTAACTTGGGCTTTTCTCCAAGGATTTCAGGTGGTGAAAAGAGGAGAGGAGAAGGAAGGCAAGGGGAAGGGAGGGGAGGACAAGTTGAGTTGGCCAAATAGAACTGGCCAGTTGGGTCCCCATTCAGGCAGCTTGGACTGACTACTCACAGGTTGTGGTTTGTCCTTTGTTCTCAAAAAGGGTCATGATATCAGGGAGATTATGACATCAACTTGCAATTGACTTTGATTTGAGTGAGGGAGGGCTGGGCAAGGTCACTAGCTTCACTTTGTCCTTCAGAGCCATCTTGGTCCAATGGCCATCAGGATGACTGGAGATGGCCAGGATGCAGTGGAAGCCCATTTAAGCTAAAGTCTTTTCAGGTTCTCACTTTGAGTGAGATAATGTAAACAGTTACTTTCTCTTTTGAACAGTAGCCTGAGGGTCTTTCCCTTTAATTAAAGGGTCATCCCTTGACTCACTTCTTAAAGAGGCCTATTTACTGAATAGGTGTTGCCTCACTCAAAGTGAGAACCTGAAAAGACCCTAAGTTGGAGACTCACTCAGTATTTGACTGGAAACTCTATGAAACACAATGACAGTACTCCCTTCTGTTCTTGCCAGATTCATATCTCCTGGCAGGAACACCTGTGGAATGGTCTCTAAACAAACTCATGTGTTCTGTGTTGCAGGAATTGGTGAAGTTCAAGTATGTTAGTGCTGATTTCATCCAAAAGGAGTGGGAGTACCTGACTTCTCCTCAGAAGGACCTCTATAACTATATGATGCTGCAGAACTATGAAAATTTTGTCCTCTTGGGTCAGGACATATTCCTCCATGTCCAAGATCCTAGGAGGAATCTCCAGCATTGAGTTGGCATTTAGAGCCCTGAGATCCTGAATTCATCTGTGGCTAAAGGACAGAGTACTTGTGCTACAAAGTGTTACATGAAAGACATTTCTTTTATGTAATTGGAAACTATCAGTTCTGTTGGCATTGTCTCTGCCTCGCTATGACCTATACTACTAGGAGAGCCCAATATGTACCTGAACAAGTCAAGTTCCATCCACCCTAAAGGTCATACACCTTAAGCCTCCTGGGTTGGTACGAACAGTGGCCCCAACATCTAAAATGAAGGGTCATTGAGGAAGCCTGAAACCAATATTTCTATTAGAAGAGCAGAATGGGTGCCACACAGAAGCAGTAATTTAGCAGTATTGCAGTTATATCCTATGGTGTATGCATTTAAGGAGGAGAATTGACAAAGACTTGTTGTCCTGGGATCTGGACCTGTCTTCTTACTGTTCCTATTTTCTGGTGTCTTCCCACCTAGACCAGAAGCCTAGACCTTGAAGACTTAATCCTTTCATCTCCAGAACTCCCCACCCTGGCATACCACATTACTGAATGGAGATTGCCTGGTCACCCACTATATCTATGCCCTTGAGCAACCACAATTCACTTTATTCCATTCCTTTGCTATTCCCTGCTATTTCTCCCTTCCAGCCATATCCCTATGATCAACTCAACTCAATCTTCCAGAGTTTCCTAATCCATCTCTGCCCCCTTTTGACCCTGCTCACCTTTCCTAGACTTTTCCAAGCCTCCCTTGGCACAGCTTTCCTATATGTGTGTCTCCTCTCATTAGTCAGTTCCTTGGGGCCCAAGCTTTCATTTCATTTTTATTCTTGTTCCCAGTGTGTATTATTCTACTTGCCCCATAATAAGAGCTGAATAAGTGCTTTCAAACTCATTCATGCATTGTGCTCCCAACTTTACTGAAGGAAAAATTTCCCCAGAAGAACAGGCAGATTTCCCCCTCTTATCTGGGAAATGGTTTAATGAGCAAAGTAACTTTCTGATCACTAATGCACTCTGTGCACCATTTCCTCAGTATTCATAGTCATTCAAGTGAGTAAGCATTTCACAAAGTGCCAGGCTCTATGCTAATTGACTCAGGTACAAAGAAAAGTAAAAACATGCACAGTGACCCCTAATGGGGTGGGGGAGAAATACACATAAATGTATATAGCAGAAATGAGGAGGTAGGCACTATAGAACAGCACTGGAGGGAGTGGATAACGGAAGAGTCGTGGTGTTGGGAGAAACGGAAAGACTGGTGGTATTAGGAGAGACTTGAAGGATACCAGCAAAAGCTAAAGGTGGAGGCAGGGAGGTGGAGTGCTGTAAACATGAGGGACAGCCAATGAAAAGGGACAGAGTTGGGAGATGAAACTAGTATTGTGTGGAGGGAACAGAAAACACCTGGGTCATAGAGGCAGGGGAAGTGTAAGAAGCCTAGAAAGGGCTTGGAAGGGCTTAAATGCCAAACAGAAAACTTTTTATTTGAAGCTAATAAGAATTCAATCACTTTACAAACAGATTTATTGAGTAGAGCAGTAACTTTGTCAGACCTTTGCTTTAGAAAAAAGGATTTGGCATTTGAATGGGGGATGGATGATAGTAGAGATAGACTTAAGGCAGGAAGACCAGTCCCCAAGTGCTGAGGGCCTGCACCAGGCTTCTGACTCTGTGAGTGGAGAAAGGTGAATGTAGTGGAGATGGAACCAACAAAGTTTGGCAACACATTGATAATGTGGGATGAACACAAATGAGGAGATGGGAGTGGCAGAAGTTTGGAGCTGAGGACACTGGGAGGCTGGTAATGCCCTCCACAGTAACGGGGAGCTTTTGGTAGACAGAGATGATGACTTTTGTTTTGGATATGTCTATGGGAAAATAATGCAGAGCATCCTTAGCACATCCTCTGTACCACCCTCTGGGTCTTCCTACGGTGCCTTTTTCCAGGCCCCCCGCTGTGGATCCCTGATTTTGGGATTGATGCTCCTTCCCTGGTACTTACTCATTTCCAGCCAGCAGGACTAGAAGATTTCAAGCCAGGTGGGAGCAGTGAGGGGAGGCTCCTTGGATGCCTGAGGAAGAACTCCAGAGAAACAGCTGTCCAAGTACATGAGAATCACCTAGGCAGGTGAATCCTTTCCTGCAGTAGCTTAGGTGGTGGGCAGGGGATAGCTGGGGGAGGATTTTGTTCCATTTACTGCTTGAATGTGTCACTGTGCTTTTGGGTAGCTATGATTCCATAGTCTCATAGTAGTAATCTGCTTCATCCTCTGGCTACATGTTGCTGATGGATAAGTGTTATTTGGCCCCAGAGTTGGAGACAGAGAAGGGATCAGTGATCTTGTCATCCTGGATCCTCTCCAATACTGATGCTTATGTGACAGACTGAGGGACCTTTTCCGGCATCTGCTGGGACCTTCTGCTAGTGTAGCTGCTGTGCTCCCTGGTCAAAGTGAAGGGATAACTGATAATCGCTCCGAGGGGGACACACAGAGGGCAGATTAGTCAGCACAGGCTGGTAAAATGGACCTGGAAACATCAAACTCATTAATGGTCTTACACAGGAAGAAAGAAAGAAGGTAGTTTTAGGTGCTCACCAGAGAAGCCAGATCAGGGATGGGGAAGTAGGGACAAAGTAGGTCCTGCATGCAGCCCTGATCTGAGATTTCAAGAGGGCAGGCTTTGGCTCAAGAAACCACTTAGGGTCCTATTCCCCAAAGAGTATGTGCTGAGGCTGTATTTTCCCAAGTCCCTCTATTCCTTGCTAATGTGAAGTCAGTGTTTTGGGGGTAGAGATGAAGGATGGACTAGAAGGGGCTTGATGTAAATCTGCATAATCTGGGCTTTTCTCAGCCTTGTTTTGGGACCTGAACCTAGTGAAGATGGGGGGATGGGGGGATGAATTGAAGATCTCTTGCCTAGGCTCATCAGCTTATATTTACTACTTAAGCCAGCCTAGGAGAGCGCAGGATGGGTCAGCTCTAGACATATGGAGATGGGGTGATTCCTAGGTGTATTCAACACCCCACACTGCATCCCATCAATGTCTTTCCAGGGCTTGTTTCCTGGTGACACCTGCGTGCTACAGACCCCACATCCACAAGGGCTCTGTTATGGAACGTTTATATACCGCTTTAAGATGTGGAATGCACTTTACACACTTTGTGGCATTTGGCTCCCCCAACAATTGTGTGAAGTCAATGCCATTTAGAGGAAAAGAAACAGGCAGAGAGCACCACTGTGTCATAAATGGAGTAGACCAGAGTAAAGTATCATAAGACTAGAAAAGCAGGAAGGGACCAAGTGTTAAATCCTGGCCTTTATTTCACTTTAAGGCTGGTAAATGTTTCCATGATTTCTCTCATTTCTTCCTCCCAGCCTTATGAAGTATTATCCCCATTTGGCAGCTGATGAAACTAAAGCCTACTGAATTTAAATGACTCAACTGGTATCTGAGCTACAATTTAAATTAATTCTTTCCTGACCCAAATCCAGCACTGTAGTCTGCCCATCATCCATAGAGAAAGGCAAAGCCAGACTCGGCTGTGAAGGAGCTTACAATAAAGAACAGAAACAACGTGTATGTATAAACAGATACATCGTTGCCAAAGAAATGGAAACTGAAGGGACATCCATCCACTGGGCGAAAGCTGAAAAAGATGCAGGATGTGAATGTTGGGGGAGACACTATTGTACTGTAAGAAATGATGATGGAGGTGGCTTCCAAAAAACCCTGGGAAAGCTTCTTTAAACTGATGCAAAGTGAAGTGATCAGAACATTTTACACACTAACAAAGTTGGAAAGATAATAATCTTTGAAAGATGTAGGGACTCTGATCAACACAATGACCTACCACAATTACAAAGGACTCACGATGAAACAAGCTACTCACCTCCAAGACTGTGCTGATTGAAGCGTGTTTTCTTCTTTCTTTTTTTCTTGGACATGACTAATACAGGAATGCTTTGGTTTGCATGTTTTATATGTATCTGTAATTGGTTTTGTTTTTTGCCTTCTCACTGACTGGCAGAAGAGAAGGGAGGGAGTGAATTCAGAACCGCAAACAGAATGAAATTCAACTAAATGAAAAACAGAAATTAGCTGCTTCCAGAGTAGATGGAAGGCAACCTTGGCAGGGAAGGCGGCAGCAGCTGGGGGAACTGGGAAGACTGCTGCCAAAGGAATCCTTTGAATGGGGTCCGGAAGAAAGGAAGTCAGGGATTCTAAGAGGTGGAATGGAAGGCGTAAAATAGTCATGGAATGTGTGCCAGCCAGTGCCAAGGCATAGAAAAAGGAGCTGGAGTGTTGTGTGGGGCCAGCTGTGGGGAGCTGCAGAGTGGGCCTATGGGAGGGGGAGAGAAGTCATTTGTATCAAGACAGGAAGGGTAGGGATGAGCCAAGTAGCATAACATTTAAATGCCCAAAAAAGAACTTTTTATTTGTTAATGACAAAACACAGTCTAGATTCACATTCCTCTCCTTTCTCCTGGTCTCTTCTCCTGAAGGAATCCATGGAGCTCCCCAAAGTGTGTGTGTGTGTTTGTATATGTACACATGCACATACTTTGTTGTTCCGTTCATCCAGCCATTCGTGACCTGTCTGAGGTTTTCTTTGCAAAGATATTAGAGTGGTTTGCCATTTTTTTTTCTATCTCATCTTATAGATGAAGAAACAGAGGCAAACTGGGTTAAATGACATGTCCAGGGTCACACAGCTAGTGAGGGTCTGCAGCCAGGTTTAAATTCAGATCCTCCACCTAAGCTCTGGAACTCTGCCCACTGTGCCAGCACACATGCATCTACATAGGGACAGAAATATGAATAGAGAAACAGAGGCACACAGGGAGACCGAGAGAGACAGAAATAGAGGAAGAGTGAGAAATCGAGAGAGATATTACAGATTAGTATTCCACTGGGTATGTGTACCCTTGTTTATTCATCTGTTCCTTAACAGCTGGACATGCCTTCAGTTTTTAAGTCCTTGCCCCCGCCCCCACACAAAAAACCAACACTGCTATAAATCTGTGTGTGTATGTGTGTGTGGATGTGTGTGTGTGCACATGTGTGTGTGTGTATGTGTGTATGTGTGCATGTGCGTATATATGTGTGTATGTGTATGTGTGTGTGTATGTGTGTACATGTGTATGTGTATATGTGTGTGTATGTGCGTATATGTGTATGTGTGTATGTGTGTGTATGTGTGCATGTGTGTATGTATGAATGCACATGATCTCTTTGGCATGTAGACGTAGTAGCCGTATTATTTGAGGTAATGTGTGTGTACGGTTTAATAGTTTTTATAGCATATTTTCCAAAATGCTTCCCCATTCTACCGACAGTGCATTAACGTGCCTATTTCCCCAGAACCACCCCAGGATTTGTCATGTTCATTTTTGGGGTCAAATTTGTTGACCTGGTGGATATAAAGTTGAACCTCGGAGCACTTTTATTTGTCTTTCTCTAGTTATTAGTGCTTCAGGGCACTTTTTGTGTGGCTATTGATAGCTTGAATTTCTTCCTCTTAGAACTGTCTATCCTATCCCTAGATCATTTTTCAATTGGAAGTTTCCTCTTATTCCTATCAAGTTGAATTTGTTCCCCATATAGCTTAGACATTACTTTATCAGAGAAAAATGCTGTAAAGATTTTTGTCCCAATTTCTTGTTTCTCTTCTAATTTTGGCTAAATAGCTTTTGCCTCTACACAAGCTTTTGACTTCCTGTGAAACTCTCTGTCTTGTTTGGTCATGAATTCTCCTTTCCATAGTTCTGGGAGAGAATATCTCCCATGCTCCTCTAATCATTGTCTTTTCTGATGTCACCCTTTATATCTAAATGATGTAACATTTAGAGCTTGTTTTGGAATATACTGTGAGATACTGGGCCACTTTCTCAACAGTTTTTGTTAAATAATGAGTTCTTTTTTTTTGATGGGGGAAGGCAAGGCAATTGGCTGTCACATGGCTAGTAAATGTTAAGTGTTTGGGGCTGGATTTGAACTCAGGTCTTCCTGACTCCAGGACCAGTGCTCTATTCACTGCACCACCCAGCTGCCCCCTATAGTGAGTTCTTGAGCAGACACCTGGGATCTCTGGATTCTTCAAATGCTCACTGCCTCTGCATATTCTGGAGTTGATCTGCTTTTTACACAGCACCAAATTGCTTGATAACTGCAGCTTTGTAGGACAATTTGAGATCTAGTCTGGCCAGGCCCCCTCCTTCCTACCAAAAAAAAAATCACTTTATATTCTTGAACTTTTACTTTTCCAGATGAAATTTGCTATTATTTTTTCTAGCTCTATAAAGTAATTCTTTGGTAGTTTGATTGGAATGGTAAAGAATGAGTAAATTAACATAGGCAGCATTATCACTCTTCTCATATTGGCTCCTGTCAATACAACCATTGCCATGAACAATTCATAGTATTATTCAGGTATATCTAATATTTGCTTAAACAGTGTTTTGTAATTGTGTTTACATAGTTTCTTTGACTGACTTGGCAGTTTAGTTCCAATAGACATTTCCAGAATAATTCCAGTCAGCAGATATTTCAAAAAGAATTTGTCATTCTATACTTCCTCTGGGATTTTGTCAGCAATATACAAACATGATAATGATTTCTGTGTGTGCCTAAATTCCTTAAGGGAAAAACTACCTCAAGCAATCTCATAAAATCTGGACTATAGCAAAACCTCATCATGTCCTGAATATGGGAAAGCCTTCTGTCACACATCTAGGCTCATTCAGCATCTGAGAACTCCTGCTGTAGATAAACATTTTGTTATTGGAGACATGGCCTTTCTCGACACGAGAGAGTGAATACTGGAGAGAAACCTTATGAATGTAATGAATGCGGAAATAGCTTACATGGGCAATGGACACTGAGGAAACATTAGAAGGGTCACACTGGAGAAAAAGCTTATCAATGTCCTAAATGTGGGAGGTCTTTCAATGTAGCATCTAGTCTTACTGAACATCATACAATTTAAACCGGAGAGAGGCGGAGCCAAGATGGTAGAGTAAAGGCAGGAACTCACTAGAGTTCTTCCCCAACCCCTCCAAATCTGTTTAAATAATGATTCTAAACAAATTCTTGAGCAGCAGAACCCACAAAAAGACAGTGTGAAATAATTTTCCAGCCCAAGACAACTTAGAAGGTTGGTAGGAAAGGTCTGTTTCACCTGGGTGACAGAGGAGCACAGTCTAGCACAGGTCATATCCTAGTAAATGAGGAGCGGGCCTTAGGGTGACTGAATCAGTGGCAGCAGTGGTGGTTTCCAGATCTCTCAGTTCACAGATTCCAAATATAACTTAGAAGGTCAGCAGGAAATGTCTGTCACATCTGGGTGAGAGTAGAGCACAGTCCAGTGCTGGCCATGCCAGCATGGCCTCACCACAGTAATCCAGGAGCATGCCTTGGGAGCCACTGAATCAGCAGCAGCAGTGGCTGCTTCCAGAGCTCTCAGAAGGGGTTGAACAGTTGATGAGAAGGAGATTACAAGGGTCTTCTTTCTAGTACTGAGGCAGGATTCTATTGCTTTGCTCATACTTGGATTTGGGTCACAATCCTGAAGGGCAATCCCAGTGCAAGGAGGATCACTTGTATACCAGAACTTGGAGCCAGAGTGTAACAGGGACCCTTCTCACAGTTCCAGGGCAGAAAAAAATGTTTGTGGTCACTCAACGACTGCAGCAGAAGCCAGGAGAGTAGTAAATGCGCATCTCCTTGGAATTCATAATGAAGAGAAATCTCATAAATGTAACAAATGTGAAAAGACATTTGTCCAATATTCTTATCTAAAGCTACACTGGAAAATTCATACTAAATAGCAACAACACAATCAGTGATTGAAGTCCTTTACTCATGGAAATATCTTTTTTCTGTCATAGCAAGGAATTCAGAACAAAGTATATGCTCATTGATTAATGAATAGTTAATAAAACTCAAATGTAAACATAAGGGAATATTAGTGTACTGTAGGAAAGAAACTGTAACAGTTATAATGACCAAATTTGACCCCAAAGAAGAGGTATTAGAAGACACTTCCCCCAAATGTGAAAAGTTGTGGTCCCATTAAGATGTAATATTGTCCACAAATTCAAACTTTTGGAGGAGGATTGGTTTTTTATTGTTTTTCACTCCTTTGTCTTTTAAAAAAATTCTTTATTGTAATAGATGGCTCTCTGATAGGAAATATGAAAGGTATACATGAAGTTGATATAGCAAATGTGTGTGTGTGCGTGTGTGTGTGTGTGTGTGTGTGTGTGTGTGTGTGCATGTGTACACAGTTGATAGCATAGCTACTATCTCCATGCTCAGGGTACAGTTATATCTGATAGTGGCTCCAAGGGAAGTGCATGCATGGAGGTCAGATGAGTCAGTACAGGTGGCTAAAAAGGAATCCAATAACTCCAAAACTCATTATATCCCTCAATAGAAGAAGAAAAAAGAGGTGTTTGTAGGTGCTCACTAGGGAAATAAGTCCAGCGATAGGAAAGTAGGTTATAGATAAGGCAGCCCTGACCTGAGGAGAAAGGGGAAGATGAGGCAGGCTGTGGTGTGGAAACCCATTAGGACTCTTTCCTGAAGAATGCATTCTGGGGCTGGAGTCTTCCAATAATAATTTCATATTCTCTGCCTACATTGCATTGATACCAGGAGTGGACTGGGAGAGAGAACTGATGCAAATCTATGCCAGATCTAGGCTTTTCTCAGTGTCACTGAGAGTCCTGAATCTAGTGAAGAAAGGCTCCAGGGTGGGAGAGACGGAGCAGTTCTTCTCTGTGGCTCAGCTTGCTCATCAAAATGATCTTTTATCCCCTATTCTTGCTCTTTGTGTTTGCATCATTGTCATCATTGATATTCATTGTCTTGCTTATGCTTTTTTCTGCATTGATTCACAATATGAACTAATGAATTATCGCTTTACATTTCTTCCACTAAAAGTTCTGGAGAATGGTTTGTTGTTACTGAGAATCAATAACAAAAATAATCTCTGACATACCTGCCAAATATCAAAAGAGATTTGCTTATGAATTTATTATTAATTTACTTTTAAAAATTTAAAAGTACATCATAAATTCAACAGGTTACTGTGATGAAAGGAAACATTTTGAATTAATTAATTAATTTACTTTTAATTTATAACATTCAATTTCATAATCCCTTGAGTTCTAAATTTTCTCCACCCTCCCAACCTACCCCCCTCCATAAGGGGGGTAGGTTCTACAATGCATCCCTTATGTTTATGTTCCCTGGCAGTTCAATATAGGTTCTACAAATGCCTTCACACTAAACATTAGTCAAGCTGTAAAGAAGAATTATAACCAATGGAATAAATGAGAAAGAAGGAACAAAACAAAACAAAAAAAGAGAGAGCAAGTAGTTTGCTTCAATCTGCATTCAGACTCTGTAGTTCTTTCTCTGGATGTGGATACTCCTTTCCATCACGAGTCTTTTGGACTTATCTTATAACCTTGCATTACTGAGAGGAGCCCTATTCAGTCTATCAAAGTCAGTCATTACAGATACGATGTGTCTATAACTGTGTACAATGTTCTCCTGGTTCTGCTCCCCTCACTCAGCATCAGTTTATACAAGTCTCTCCAGGTTATTATGAAGTCCATCTACTCATTTCTTATAGGACAATAGTATTCCATTACATTCATATACCACAACTTATTTAGCCATTCCCCAATTGATGAGCATCTCCTTGATTTCCAATTCTTTGCCACCACAAAAAGAGCTGCTATAAATATTTTTGTACATATGGGTCCTCCTCCCACTTGTATGACCTCTTTTGGATAGAACCCTAGAAGTGGTATTACTGGTTCAAAGGGTATGCACATTTTTAAAGCCCATTGGGCATAGTTCCAAATTGCTCTCCAGAATGGTTGAAACAGTTCACAACTCCACTAACAATGCATTAGTGTTCCAATTTTCCCACCTACTCTTCAGCATTTATCATTTTCCTGTTGTGCCATGTTAGCCAATCTGACAGGTGAGATGTGGTACCTCAGAAGTGTTTTGATTTGTATTTCTCTAATAAATAGTGATTTAGAACATTTTTTAAATATGATTATAGATGTCTTTACTTTCTGAAAACTGCCTGTTTATATCCTTTGGCCATTTATCAGTTCGGGAATGACTTGTATTCTTATATATTTTACTCAGTTCTCTGTATATTTTAGAAGTGAGACCTTTATCAGAGACGCTAGTTGTAAAAATTCTTTCCCAATTTTCCACTACCCTCCTAATCTTAGTTACATTGGCTTTGTTTGTACAAAAACTTTTCAGTTTAATGTAATCAAAATTATCCATTTTGCATTTTGTAATGCTTTCTATCTCGTTTCATCATAAATTCTTCCCTTCTCCATAAATCTGACAGGTTAACTATTCCTTCCACTCCCAGATTGCTTATAGTGGTATCAGCCTTTGTGTCTAGATCATGAACCCATTTAGATTTTATTTTGGTATAGGGTGTAAGATATTGGTCTATGCCCAGTTTCTGCCATACTATTTTCCAGTTTTCCCAGCAGTTTTTGTCAAATAGTGAGTTTTTATCCCAGAAGCAGGAGTCTTTGGGTTTATCAAACTGTAGATTACTATAGTCATTGACTACTGGCTTATGTACCTAATCTATTCCACTGATCTACCACTCTATTCCTCAGCCAGTACCAAGTAGTTTTGATGACTGCTGCTTTATAATACAGTTTGAAATCTGTTACAGCTAGGCCATGAAAGGGAAAATATTAATACTAGTTCTGTACTCTGTAAATTGAGTTCAAGATTACTAGAAACAATTTTACTCAATTGAACATTAATCTGTATCCAAGGCATTTATAGCTTAGAGAGAGTAGAACTTCACAATGGAGTACTCCTCCTTGACTTCCAACATTTATCACCACCCCAAGAAAATTTTAGGGAACATTTTTGGGAATATTGAACAAGAAAAATATAGTCTGTGTTAACATTCCATCCCTTTCCTCTTGACCCCTTCCCTAAAGGAGCTGAAGGGGCTCCTTTTAGAAATCTCTATCAAGAATCTAAATGAATGGGAGGCAGAGACGGTCTCCCCTTTTCATGATAGGGAACCTGCCTCAGGTGTCCTGGCCCAATAACTTCAAGAGTGGAGGAGGTAATGATGTTATGTAGGAAAGAGTGAAGTTTGGTAACCAGCAGTAATCTAATTCCTTAAGAAAGACCTTATGTTTTGTTCTATCAACTTTACCAAAGGGAAAAGTCTGGGAAAGGATTTAGGCTGGAGAAATAGTATTTCCTATTATTTCTAATGCATCTAGGAAACAATTTTTAAATGCTTTCACACTTTCAAAAATTCTTGCTTCTCCAATTTGGAACTGTGCCCAAGGGACTATAAGCCATGTGTTTAAAACTTTTTTGATGCAGTACTAGGTCTGTACTCCAAAGAATTAAAAAAAAAAAAGGAGGCAGGGGGAGAACCTCTATGTACAAAAATATTCACAGCAACTCTTTTTGTGGTGGCAAAGAATTGGAAATCATGGGAATGCCCATCAATTGGGGAATGTCTGAACAAGTTTTGGTATATGATTGTGATGGAATACTTTCATACTATAAGAAATAATGCTTAAGATGTTTTCAGAAAGACCTGAGAAGAGTTATATGTACTGATTCAAAGTGAAGTCAGTTGAAGCAGCAGGACATTGAATACAGTAGTAGTAATATTATAATAATGATAAACGTAGCTACTCTGATCAAGGCAGTGTTTCAAGACAATTCAAAGGATCCCTGATGAAAAAAAATGCTATCCACTTCCAAAGAGAACTTGTTAGGGTTTAAAATGTTGGGGTCTATGGGTGCTCAGGACCCCAAAATAGCAATATGCTAGGTCCTACTTGAATAAATGTGATCCAAGTCTTCTTTAAGTCAAAGTAAAACAAAATTTATTAAAGATTCACCATGTTGGGTAGACTCTTAAGGAATCTGAGCATTTGTGATGATTGTGTTGACAAGTGGGCCAGATTAAATCTGAGCACCTTCATGGAGGCAAGATGGATCTTATATACAGAAAGACTATGGGAGGGACCTATATGGGTGGTCTAGTAGTCTGTGGTGACTAAAGGAGGGGTTTAGGGAAGGTCTTGAAGAAGAGGCTAAGGAGGATGTTGATGGGACTGGGGCGACTAGAGGTCAGATTCCCAAGAACCAGGAGAAAAGGATTTTGATGGGATCAAGGATGGGAGGCAGACAAAGGAAATCTGGAGGTGACAAACAATGGAGGGCTAGGCTAGGTTAAGGGTAAAAGATTTGGGCATGAAAAAGTTAGATTAGGTGGGGAAATTCAGGGAGAATTTAAGGTGGGGATTTCCCAAGGCCTATGGACAAATGGGACTCAAATTCTCTTGGTGTAAAGGGAAAAAGTCTACACCTGGGCCCATAACCCATCAAACTGATAGACTCGGAGTACAGATTGAAGTCACCTTTTTCTCACTTTCTTTCTCTTCTTTCTTCTCTCTGTCTCTGTCTCTCTCTTCTGTTTTCTTTTGCAATATGACTAATATGGAAATATGTTTTGCATGACTTCATATGTATAATTGGTGTCATACAGCTTGCTTTCTCAAGAGATGGGGGAGAGGCAGGAAGCACAGATATAAGTTAAAGCTCAATTAAAAAAATGAATTCTAAAAAATTTTAAATGTGATTTGGAAATATTTATTCAAATAAATAAAAATGTATTAAAAACTTGCTTCTCTGCAGGTCATCTGCTCTTTCTTGTGTTCACTTACGTGCATTTTTTACATGGTTACAATTACTCTTTCTTTTTCATCATTATTTCTGACTCTACTACCAAACCTTATTTCAACTGAAAGAAGAAAGATAAGGAGAACAAAATAAGAACTTGTAATATATATTCATAGTGAAGCAAAATGAATTCACAGTATCAGTCTTCAAAAACAAACATCTCAACCTCTCTTTTAGGAGGTGGGAACATGTTTCGTCAAAGGAGCCCTGGTGACTTTGTTGTTCAGTGATCTTGTCTTTGAACCCTGTTTTTACTATAGGGTCTATAGTATAGGGTCTAAAACTATAGATTATCCCTGTAAGAATTGTTCACCTGGTCCTGATCGTTTGATTCTGCATCAATTCTTATTGCCAAGGATTCGCTGAAATCTTTTAATTTCTTATGGCCAAATAATAGTCTCTTACATCACACCGTGATTTTTTTTTTCAAAAGAACATCAACTCCTTCCTTTTCCAAAATTCCCCCTTTAATCATCAAGAAATGGCTTTTTAAAATTGCTATTTCTTTAAATCCCACAAGTGTACTTGAAAGGGGAGCATTTCTCTTGAAAAATACACAATGGATTATGGTAACCTGGAAATATGAAAAAAATAGGAATTTTTCAAAAAAAAAAATTTGAAAGGCAGCAGAGCAGTTAGAGGAGAAAAATTCTCAGCAACAAAAATCATTCAAAGTAAACATCCCAGTGAAATAACAGATTAGGAAGAAGGTCTTGTTTCTACAGTAAACAAATAAAACAAACTGAAAACATTATGTGTATAAAAAATCATTGCTAATCTATTCACTACTATATAATTAATTTGTCTCAAATGTGGGAAATGCTTTAATTATTGTTCATACCTTTTTTTAAAAAGAAGTTTTCCAGTAGTAAGCCTTCCCTATTTAGGTCGATTGATTCAACATCAGAGAATTCATGCAGGAGAGAAAGAATTTAACGATTTTGTGAGAAGTCCTTCCATAAGAGAAGTCACTTGATTCAACACCAGAATACTGGAATGAAACATTATCAATGTAAGAAATATGAGAAGACCTTTTGTTCAGAGACCTAATTTTACTCAGCACCAGAGAATTCATGACACCATAACAGCATTATGAATACGGGAAAGTCTTTTCTCATATATCTGCCTTTACTCAGAACCAGAAAATTTACACTGCACACAAACCTTATCCATGTCAATAATCTAGGAAGGGCTTGGTAAAGCTGACAAAAAAAGGGAAAGTGACAAGAGAAGAGAAGCTTTGATAACACAGGAATATTAATACATTGATGGTGGTCCAGTCCTTCCGGGAGGGCATTTGCAATTATACCTTAAAACTACTAAACTACTAAATTGTGCCCTACCATTTTTCTTAATCTATATGTTGTGGTTTAAATCCAGCCAAAAACCGTTGCAGTTTCACGATGTGTTGTGATGGAACCATCTCAAAGAATTCAGTCAGAACACCTCTAATCCAATTATAGGTATTTATTGAGATTGATGCCTCTCATGAAGTGGGCTAAGTTCCCAGAGGAACCAGCAACTTCAGAGAAAGCAAAATGGATTTTTATAGGGTAAAGATGCAAGTACATTATAGAAATTTACATAGAATAGAGGAATATCATTACTATTAAAAAGTCAGGAAGAGTTTGTTAAGGCATGAGGTAATGGAGAAGGGGCCTCATCTATGGGGCAGGTGGTTACACGTTCTGGTCATGCTGCCCTCCAACTGGCTAGCTGTTATGGTCCTGTCTGGTCAAGAAAGATAGTTAGGTATTGTGGTCCTGTCTTGGGCTTGATGACGTGATTGTGACTGAATACAAGAACACACCTGTTTCTGTGGCAATGGATCTGGGGGCAGTGACCAGGTAGAGGCAGTAGCTAGGTTCCCATCACATGGACACACCTAATGTTTCTGTGGAAACTAAGAGTTCAGGGACACACCTGTTGTTCCAGAGAGCAGTGAGGTATATTTGGGAAAGTTAGAGAATTGGCGGGGAAAGGGGCGGGGCCCAGGTAGGTCCAGTGCTGTTCAATAGGACCAGGCCTATAATGAAATTAGAATATTGGGGCCGGGCTTTATTAGGATTCCATCATACATACCAAAGATATTCAGGAAAAATGAAGAGGACTCATGTACAAAAAAGATTTATAGCAGCTTTTTCTGTAGTAGCAAAGAACAGGAGATTGAGGTGGTGCTCATCAATCGAAGAACAATTAAATGTTATTTTATGTGAATATGATGTCATACTATTGTACTGTGAGATACCACAAAGATGGTTTTAGAGAGCTACTGGAATAATTATATAAACTGATAAAGAATGAAATGGGCAGAATCAGAAGAGAAATTTGTGTCATAACTACAATATTGTAAACACACATAACTTTGAAAGATGCAGGAAGTCTGATAAATGCAATGATTGTGAGAAACACACTTATGGGGGCACAGGAACTCCCAGGCAGGGTCAAGGAGTGAGCCTGGAACTTCCACTAGCCACTGCTTTCCTGGGGTCCCTTAGGAAGATCCACATGACATTCCCCTTAAAAGGGCAAACCCCTTCTCACTGAGAAAACTCAGAAACAGTGTGCAGAAGAAGGTGTTTGCTAAGCTTCAGGCAAGGAAGCAGGTGTGGTGCTCACTAGGGACACACCCACGATGCAGAAGCCTGAGAGAGGTTCTACAGTTCTGTCCTTCCTGGCAGACTTAGAGTTAGTCAAATTCCTGACTTTATTTCCCTCCATTCCCTCTCTATATGCAGATTAAATAGGCTTGGTTGTGAGGATACTTGGGACCTTTTCTAAGGTTTGAACTATTGCCTTTCTAGTTCCCTCTGTTCAGGAAGACCCCAGTCTTAGTAAAATAAGATAAAGGAGCTTTCCCACAGCTATTGATTTTCTTCCAATAACTTTTGTGGGAGCCAAACAAGATACCATAATATCACCTCTTACATGATCAACTATAATTCCAAAGGATTCATAAAACATGTGACTCAATACCTCAGAATACAGATTGAGACACATTTGGGGGCAGGAGGGTATATGGTCAATGTGGGAAATTGTTTCTGGGTTTTTTTCCCCTACAAATATTTATAGTGAGCATTTCTATTTTTTATTTTTATTTGTCTTGCATTCGCAGTGGAAAAGTTATGGGTGGGACAGGAAAAAAGGGAGGATTTTCATTGATTGAATGCTATAAAATTTGATTTTTAAAAATCAAGTAGGTCTTTTTGCCAGAGAAGTATACTGAATTAACGTGAGGGAATTCAGCTTTGAGAGAACCATGATAAAATAAAAACTAAGATAAGAAAATCTCTCACCAGTGAAGGCAGCTAACTACAATCAGTAAATTCGTACTGGAGAGAAGCCTCATCCATGTAACACATGTGGGAAGGCATTTTGTATGAAATCAATACTTGCAAAAATCACTGGGATTCATACTGGATATAAAACTGATAAATGTAACGAATGTGAGGAATATTTGGCTAGAGCACTCGTCTCAGGCAGTAGCAGAAAAATTGAGCTAGATGGAAACTCCATGCACATTATAACGGCAGGAACACTTAGCTTGAGTAGAAATACCTGGTTCTTTTGTGGTGGCAAAGCATTCCCAAGGAAACAGATGCTCATGGGCGACTGGCCTAAAAAAAGTCCTCCCTAAGAGAAATGGGATCTGAGTGGGCTGTTGGAAGGAAATTTGTACCAATTATAATGACCAAGTTCATCCCCCCAAAAAGACGTGAGCAACCCCCTCCAGCCGCTGTCTGGAAGAGGGGCGGGGCCATGGGGACGTGACGTCACCACAAAGGCACTCTTTGAAAATAAGTTTCAATTATTTTTGTTAATCAGCAGTTCTTCAAAAAAAAATTCTTTTTCTCTGTAATATTGGATGGCTCTCTGGTATGGAGTGTGGGTGGGATATACATGGGTGAGATGTCAACAAAAGACATTAATAAAATCTCTCCAGGTACGCTAAATCATTAAAGTCATGCCGCTAGGTTTGACCTGCCGTACCCAAGGTTTGGGCAGAAACTACAGTGCCTAGGATATCCTATCTCAGTGGTCTCATTCCTGCTGTTGCCACACCAGGGAAAAGTCTGTATTTTATGTTTAGTGGTAAATGACCTGGACATCGCCATCAAGGGCTAAAAAAATACCCATAGAAAGGGAATCTCATGAAAAGATCCCGAGAGAGTTCTTTTTCATTTTTTGAGAATAATTTGGGTAGGATGGTTCTAAATGGGAAGACAGTTGTAGAAGTGGATAGAGCCACCAGTCAGGAGGACCTGACTTCAAATTCAGCTTCAGCTGCTTACTAGCTGTGTGATCTTGGGCACATCAATTAACCCTGTTTGCCTCAGTTTCTCCATCTATAAAATGAGCTAGAGAAGGAAATGGCAAATCACTCCAATATCTTTGCCCAGAAAACTCCAAATGGGGTCATGAGGAGTCAGACATGATTGAAACAACTGAATAACAATGGTTCCAACTGTTCTTGAAAGGTTTGATAGAATTCTGTGAATCTGTCAGGGCCCCGTCCCCACCCACTCCCCTCTGCCTTGATAGTTCTTTTCCAGATAGAATAATTTCCTTGTCAGAGATCAGGTTATTCAAGATCTCCATCTGGCCACCTGGTAGTTGGAGTATTTAATTTTTTGAAGATATTCTCTATTTCTTTTGTGTACTCAGTTTCTTTCCCATATAACTGCACAAGTTATTCTGATTATTCTCTTTTTATTTCTTCTGGGTTTGCTGTGATTTCATCTGGCTCATTTGCTATTTTATTGATTTAATTTTCTGCTTTTCCCCCTTTTAATCAGATTAGCTAAAGGTTTTTTTTTTAAGAGAACAAGCTTTTAGTTGGTACTTATCATTTCTTTTTTTGTTTGTTTCAAATTTCTCTATTTCACCTCGAATTTTTAAAATCATTTTTTGTTCTTA
Organism: Pseudochirops corinnae; assembly: GCA_028646515.1. Classification (NCBI taxonomy): domain Eukaryota; kingdom Metazoa; phylum Chordata; class Mammalia; order Diprotodontia; family Pseudocheiridae; genus Pseudochirops; species Pseudochirops corinnae. The sequence goes on from CM053587.1 coordinate 353,103,397, forward strand.
ATTTGGGTCATATGTTGACTTTCTCTTTTGCAGACGCATATTCGGCTCCGATTTCTTCGCTTGAGGATTGCTTTAATCACGTCCCACAAAGTTAGCTAAATCTCATCCTCAGGAGAAGCTGCAGGGGCTCCCTTGTTTGCCCTTAGGAGAGAACACAAAATCCTGTTTTCCATGAAAACTACCTTAGGGGTGGATTGCATTGAGTGCTCGGCCTTTCCGAGCTCCCACCAAGCTGATGGGCTTGCTGCCCTAAGCGCCACTTTCCCTCTCCCGCTGATACCATGTCTTTGCACAGTTGTGTTGGCTCCACTCACCTCATTCTTCCGGATTGCTTTAAGACTCATTTCAAGTGCACCTTTTTCAAAAAGTGTTTCCTGGTTCTCTGCAATTTTTAGTGTCTTCCAAGTAACAAGGAAGGAAAAAATGGGAGGAAGAGAGGGAAGGAAGGAAAAGAGGGAAAGAAGGAAGGAAGGAAGGAAGGAGGGAGGGAGGGAGGGAAGGAAGGAAGGAAGAATGGAGGGAGGAAAGGAGAGAAGGAGGGAAGGAAGGAAGGGAGGAAGGAAAGGAGGGAGGGAGGAAAGGAGGGAGGGAGGAAGTAAAGGAGGGAGGAAAGGAGGGAAGAAAGGTCTTAGTCCTGGCTCCAGCGTCACCACCCTCTCTCTTCCCTCGCCCAACAGAAGATAGCCACACTGGACACAAATAAAAACTTACTGGGTACAATGTACCATTGAGGGAAATATAGAATGAAACCGTACCAGAAACAACGGGAACCACCTTGGATGCTAAATATCCTTGGAGGAGATAAGACATCAGCTCACAGAAAAAGACCCCGGCAGAGGCTGCTCTAGAGTACTGCCTGTAACTGGCCATTATCTCTAGGAATAACAGCTCCGGTGGCTCCTTCCCTCAAACCGCAAGTCTTCCAGAGGGCGTGGATGAAAGGGGGGGGGGAGGGGACTGTCGCCATAGCAACAAATTCCTTTTCCCCAGCCCTTGGGCAAAAATCAATCTCTGTTCCAGTATAGAAAAAGGAACTGCGCGCAGCCGTCATCCTCGTCATCCTCCGGGAAAAATGGGTTGATAAACTCGTCTGTCGCTTACACCGTCAGGTAGGCCTGGAAACTGAGGCAGAGAAGGGGGATAGAGACTGGAAATCAGAGGGGAGCGGGGCGCGAGGCGCGAGGCGGGCCGGTTCTGCTGTTCATTCTTCATTTTCATTTTGGTAGAGGATCATCAGGAAGGTGACTCCATGATGTGCAAGTGATTGGATTTAAGTGAGGGAGGGCCGTGCAAAGTCACCTGCCTCACTTTCACCTCTGAAGCCATCTGTGTCCAGTGGCCAGCTATAGATCAGGACAACTGGGGATGGTCCAAGATGCAACGGGGGTCGTTGGATTTTTCATTTTTAAGCGAAGGTCCTTAAAAGGTCTCGGTCTGACTGAGGCAAAGACCATTCAGCTAAGAAGGCTTAACCAGAAATGAAGCAAAGAAAGGTGTGTTCTAAAAAAAAAAAATCTGGGAGGGGAAGATCCTCAATGTTTTTAGAAAAAATGAAACAGGGGGCGGAGCTAAGATGGTGGAGAGTAAGCAGTAACCTGAACAAGCTCCCAAAGAATTTCGTCCTTGGGAACTAAAAAGTCAATTTGAGCGGATTTAAAAGTGACGGAGCCCATTGTGAGACGGAGAGTGACAGATTCCCAA
>CM053587.1:353105597-353121590 GCA_028646515.1 Pseudochirops corinnae
GAATCTTGTAAATTAAAAGTAAATGAGTAAATAAAAAATAAATTAAAAAAAAAAAAAAAAGAAAAAATGAAACAATTGCTATTCACACTCATTCTGAGCCAATCTGGGTCCAAACTATGACCTAGTAGGGCTTGGCTGGGGGACCTATTTTTGGCCAATCAAAGAGAGCCTGAGTGATTTGGGGTTAAGGCTGGTTTTTAAGAGAAAAGGAGGAAAAAAAAGTTTCAGAGGTTAAAAATTTACATTCTCTTTGGCATCATCTTCCAGATATCTTAGAGGTCCTTTTCAAGAACAAAGGACAAAACATCAACCTCTCTGAGCAGAAAAGGAGTCTCCCCACTGGGGACCAAACTGGAACTGTTCAGTTGGGCAACACATATCTTCCTTCTTTCCTTCCTTCCTTCCTGTTTTCCTTCCTTCCTTCCTTCCTCCCTGTTTTCCTTCCTTCCTTCCTCCTTTCCTCCCTTCCTCCCTTCCTTCCTTCCTCCCTCCCTCCTTCCCTTCCTTCCTGTTTTCCTTTCTTCCTCCCTCCCTTCCTTCCTGTTTTCCTTCCTTCCTTCCTTCCTTCCGTCCTTCCTTCCTTCCTTTCTTTCTTTCTTTTTTCTTTCTTTCTTTCTTTCTCTCTCTTTCTTCCTTGCTTTCTTCCTTCCTCCTTTCCTTCCTCCCTTCCTCCCTTCCTTTCTTTCTTTCTTTCTTTCTTTCTTTCTTTCTTTCTTTCTTCCTTGCTTTCTTGCTTTCTTCCTTCCTCCCTTCCTTCCTCCCTCCCTCCCTCCCTTCCTTCCTTCCTTCCTTCCTTCCGATATGGATACAAAGATGCCCTAAAGGTTAATAGTAATGATTACTTTCCCAGGCCCCCTGAGGGGATTTGAGGCTTATTCTTAGCCCATCCTGTAACTTGAATGTGCCTTAGTGCCCCTTCCCCTTATCTTGATACACCATACAACCTATACCAAAAGAATTGATTTTGTTCCCCTTATCCTGTGCTCCCCATCCTGTGTCATGACAGCCTTTCCTTATCTTGCAAGCAGCCACCTTCCTCATCTTGTTTGTACCTATGCAGTCCCTAAGTCTCCAACCCCCATTAGAAACCCTAAAATTACATCATCATCCTATAGGCTATGCAGCTTTCTGTGTATATAAGTCTGGTCCTTGTCCTCTATCAATGCCTTTGTTTAGTTCCTTGCTAAGTCTCAGGCCCGCATGCTTTGCTTTTAGCTCCCTTTGGCTAAAGAGAAGGTCTGATTGAATTCTTTTAAAACTGAACCGCCTCTCCCAACTCTGACTTCATTACTTCCTTCCTTCTGTCTCTTCTTCCCCTCAGTTCACTTAGGGTATCACACCCTTACCTGGGGATTCTCCGCCCAAAAGGAATGTACATTTTTAATCTCTGAAACTTTTTCCCCTCCTTTTCTCTGAAAGACCAGTCTTAAACCCCAATCACTCTGGCTCTCATTGATTGGCCAATAATAGGCCCTAGGCCATGCTCTTGGTCCTTGTTGGTGTCCTCTTTGGCTCAGAATGAATGGAAACAGTTTCTGTTTTAACCAGAAACACCGAGGATCTTCCCCTCCTAGATTTTTTTTAAGACACCTTTGCTTCATTTCTTATTGAGCCTTCTTGGCTGAATGGGCTTGGCCTCAGTTAAGGACCTTAGCTTGAAAATGAAAAGCCCAAGGACCCCCACTGCATCCTGGACCACCTGCAGTTGGTGGCAGTGATTGTGCGTAGGTCTACAATGGGGGCAGGCAGGGCCCATCTAACAGAATCTGTCCTTGTGTCCCATCTCTAAGTCTCTGGTGTTTCTCTGACAAGCCTTCTCTGATTTCCCTCCCCTCATCCCATGATGCATTTCCTTCTCTGTGTTCAGTAAACTCGAAGGTGAGGGGCAGTTCGGATTTTGCTTTTGGGTCCCCATTGGGTAAGTGATTGTTTTCTGGGCAGCTGGCTGCTGCTGCTATCAGCTCTCCTGCTTTGCATCCTTGCCTCATCTGTAGTATCAGAAATCAGCCAGCCAAACATTAAACATTTATTAAGTGCCTACTATGTGTTAGGCACTGTGCTGAGTGCTGGGGAAGCAAAAAGAGGTGAAAGATAGTTCCTGCCCTCAAGAAACTTACAATTTAAAGAGAGAGACAACTTGAAAACAGATACATGCAAAATGAGCTGTATACAAGATAAATGGAAACTAGAGAGATGATGGGGTGTTGGGATGCCTATGTTTGTAACATCCAATTATAACTTCAGTGTGTAAAATCACACTTGTGTTTGGGTACCTGTTTGTAATATCAGCTTGTGAAATCAAGTTGTAAAATCACACTTCCCCCAGCCTCAAAACATTATTAACTCTGCCTCTTCCCTAAGCCAGCACTCTGCCTAGCTACAATTCATGAACTACTTTATCCCTGCTTGGTACAATGACAAGCTATACCTATGAATCCTTCACTAAACCATCTATAAACAATCCCTTTAGGTTAGAGAAATGTATAGCTCCCTTGTTCTAATGGGCAGCTGCACCTATGAATCCTTCAATACACTATCTGTAAGCTAACTCCTCTCCAATTAGGTACATCCTGAATCCCCAATTAGTCTAGCTTCTCAATAGCCATCTTGTCAAACAGGACATTGATGGGTAACAGAGTGGACACTTTTCAGTCAGCTCTGACCATTAAGTGACACAGTGACATTTCAAACCTAAAAACACACCTCCATGAAGCCCCCTGCCCCGTGGGCTGCACCTCTAGTCTGTGTATCCTGACGACCCTTGCTCACCACAGTGTCTCTCTGCATCTTTTGGGAATGCAGCCCTGGATAGGTGTCTGCTGTCTCTTGCTCTGCTGCTTCTGGCTCTCCATTCTAGAGGTAGCCTGAGGGATTTTTTGGATATAGTGGAGAGGGGATCAGGAGGGATGGGGCTTTCTGGTCCAATGTGTCCTGAAGCCACATGACTCCTCTCCCTCTCCCCCCTCCTCTCCTTCTTCCTCTTTCCTCCCTTTTCTTGCCTAGCTTTGGGAGGGGACAAAGAAGAAAAATTACCCCAATACTACCCAGAGTCATGTGCCAACTGAGTCTCTTCCCTTTGCTGAAATAACCTTTTTAATCATTCCTGCCCTGTAGCTCTGAATATGGGCTGTTCTGAGGGATACTCCCCCTGCCTAAATGCCCTCTCATTGGTCCTATCCTTTCTGCAACTCTGTTCTCAAGCCATCCAATCCCACTGATGTGTCCTGGCTGGTTGGAGTGTTGGGAATAATCAGAAGGAAGTCTCCGAGACTGTTCTTCCTCCCCAAGACCTCAAAGTCTTGTTGGAGAGACAAGACTAACAATGACTGGGGCTCTTCCTGGGGGTGTTTCTGTGTACAACACAGCTAGTGGCTAGTGACCTGTTGTCTCCTCTGGGAACTCCTTGAGGACAAGGTACTACTTTTCTTTCTTTGTGTCCCCAGCATTTAGCTTAGTGCCTGGCATGCGGTGGCACTTATGAATGCATGTTGCCTTGATTTGACTTGTCCCAGACATGAAGTGCTTTACAAATTCAGATAAATTACTGATCAAAGTGGACCAGAAGGAGCAGCCTTAGTTTTCAAGAAGTGATGAGAGTTTTGCTCTTTCTAATAATAACAGTCATTGTCATCACCACCACCACCTCCTCTTCCCATTCCTCTTCCTCCTCTCAGCAGCAGCAGCAGCATTACAGAGCTGTTCAGTGCTTTACGGTTTACAAAGCATGTTATACCTGTGATCTTTATGGGTCCTTACAGGCACCACAAGAACTTGGGGTGTTGCCTTTCCCTGCTGAGCTCCGTCCAGAGAAAATGTTCCAGTTATAGGGTATTGACAGTGAAAGGGCCTGGCTGAAGATTAGAAGGACCGTTTCCATTGAGCATCTGGCTGGATAAGCCAAAAGTGAGAGGGTGAGACAAAGCTGATTTCTGGCAGCAGAAGCCCATTTGGTGGCTATGGAAAGGTCAGAGGCCTCAAATGGAAAAGTTGGAAAGGAGTCCAACAGTCATTTAGTCCTGACCCTAGCCCCAAATGAATTAAAACCTAAACATACTTTCTGCCTACTTTGTACTTTCTCCCCAATAAAAAGACCAACCCCACTCTGGCTCAGCCCTTCAACAGGCTGATGCCTCTTTGTCCGGAGCCTGACATGGCTGTCTCAGTCACTGGGAAGTGAAGGTGGAATGGCTGACTCCTGGATCACTACTGACCAGCAGGGTGTTTGTGACAGTCCTTTGGCATGAGGGAGTCCCTCTGGGAGGAAACAGGATTCCCCAATTGACCCTTATTGACCAAAACTATGTTTGTAATGCCAAAGTCTTCCCATATAGGCATGACTGTTAATGGGCAAAGGAAGGGAAGGTTACAGAGGGCTTTGAATGCTAGATGGAGGACTTTGTATTTGATTCTTGAGGTGTTTGAGAGCCACGGAAGTTTACTGGGTATAGGGGTGATGTGTTTAGGACTGCACCTTACTGTAATGACTGAGTGGGGGAAGAAACGGAGCAGGGAGAGACTGCGGCAGTCAGCCCCACCAGCAGGTTATTGCAATAATCCAGGTGTGAAGTGATTAGGGCCTGGACCAGGCTGAGGGCAGTGTCAGAGGAGGGAAATGATGCAGAGACCTTGTAAAGGTGGAATAAAGAGGCTGGGCCATCAGATTGGATATGTAGAGGGCATGAGAGATAGTGAGGACTGAAGATGATTCTTAGGTTGTGAGGGATGGGGAGGATGGCATTGCTCTTGACAGCAGGTAGGAGGTGGTAGGGATTAGAGGGGGAAATAATGAGTTGCATTTTAGACATGTTGAGTTTAAGATATCTACTGGATATCCAGTTCAAAATGCCTGAAAGGCAGTTGGAGATGTGAGATTGGAAGTGACCCAAGAGGTTGGGACAAGATAGGTATATTTAAGAGTCATCAGAATAGCAATAGTAATTAAATCCATGGGAGCTGATGAGCTCACTAAGTTAAAGAGGAGAAGAGAAGAGGGCCCAGGACACAACCTTGTGGAACATCTACACTTATAGGGCATGAGATGGATGCGAATCTAGCAAAGGGAAATGAAGGAAGAGGTCAGACAGGTAGAAGGAGAACCAGGAGAGAGTGATGTTCTGAAATCCTAGAGAGAAGATATTTTCAAGGAATGGAGAGTGATCAACAGTATCGAAGGTTGCAAAGAGATCAAGGAAAAGGAGGATTGAGAAAAAGCCATTGGATTTGGCAATTAAGAGATCATTAGTAACTTTGGAGGAGCAGTTTAGGGGAATGAAAAGGTTGGAAGCCAGACTGTAAGTGGGACCAGAGAAAGTGGTAGCAACTGTCATGGGCAGCCTTTTTAAGAATGTTAGCTACAAAGAGCAGAAGACATAGAGAACAAGAGTAGGAATAGAGGAATCAAGTGAGGGCATTTATTTTTTCCAGGACAGGGGAGACATGGACATGTTCACAGTACATTAAATAAGTAACCAGTAGAGGGGTCAGCCTTGGGAAACACTAAAGCCATCTCATCTTGTGAGACAGGGGTGAAGGAGGAGAAAGTGACAGAAGGCAAGTGAATGATAGGAGATGAAGAAGGGGGAGAAGAGGGAGTTCCCAGAACATGGCTTCCTTTTTTTCCCCCAGTAAAATAAGAGGCAAGATTCTTAACTGAGAGAGTCAAGGAAGGAGGAGCCATGGGAAGTTTGAGGAAGGGTGAAAAGGTTTGGAAGAATGTCTGTGGAGAGTGGGGTGGCAAATGAATAGGGCAGGTATAGTAGGATTGCCCAGCCGCAATAAGGGCCCAGTTGAGTTTACAAATTGGTAGCAGATCCAGTCAGAATATTTCCATGGTTTTCTCTGTCTTCACTGAGCAGCCTGTGTATTGAAAACAACAAATATTGGGAGTGATCCAAGACTGAGGCTTGGTTGGCATAATTGTCAATATGCAAAGGGGGCTAGAAATTCAAGAGAAGAAGAGAGCATAGAGTTGAATTGTATCATCAGATGGTCAAGATGGAAAGATGAGAGTGGCTACAACATGGGTGATGACTTGGGAGAGAAATGAGGGATTTGGGGGTTGGACATCACAGTGAGAATGAAGAGTAGAGTTATGTAAGGGAAGCCAGAAGGAGAGATGAAAAGCCTGTGGATTATGGTCAGATGAGGGAATTTTTCAGAATTCTTTAAAAGGTGATACATTTTTGAATGATGGCAATATCAAGGGTTTGGCCAGCTTTCTGTGTGGCCAAGATTGGTTGGAGGACTAGTTCATGAGAGGTGAGTAGGTTGAGGAAGTGAGTGGTTAGGTATCTGAGGGAGAATCAATATGTATGTTAAAGTCCCCTAGTAAGAGGTCAGGAGTAAGGAGGAGAGAAAAATTGTAAACCAGGCATCAAATTCAATAAGGAAGGAAGGGAGTGACCTGGGGGTCTGTAGACAACATCTACCAGGATTTTGATTGTGTAGTAGATATAAACAACATGCACCTCAAAGGAAGAGGTTACTGAGTGATGGAGGAAGGGGGAGAACCTGGAAGTGGCAATAAAGAGCAAGGAGTATTCTGACTCCCCCTCCTCAACCAGTGAGCCAAGGAAATTGAGTGAAGATGCAGATAGTACTGGAAAGGGTGACCAGGGCACCTGTGATATCAGGGGGAAGCCAGGTTTCAGTAAAGGTGGGAAGATAATGGAAGGAGTGGAAGAGGAAAAGATTTAAGGTGAAGGGAAATTTGTCACCTATGGAACAGGTATTTCAGAGGGCAGAGTGGAAGGTTTGGGTGGAGTTAAGCTTTGGAGTGGGAAGGCTGAGGTTGATGGTAATGAGGAATAGGGTGGAAAGGGGTATACAAAGTGATATGGATAAAGATCTCTAGGAGTTCAAAGTCACTGACATGTGATGGGGTGACAAGGTGTGAAAATTTTCACCACTCTTCCCTCAAAGGATGGGTATAACAGGAAGCAGGAGGGATAAAGTCAAAGAGAGGGTTAATTTTTGCATTGGAAGTTCTCCACAACCAAACTGGGTGATTGGACTGGTGACAGGATGTGGAAGTTGCCCTGTGCTGGTACAGATGGAAGTGGTCACTTTGGAGCAAATGAGAGGTGCCTGGCCAGGCCCTCAGCAGCTTTTCCTCAATAGACACACTGCATCCCATAGGAGATTGAAGGCTCAAGGTACCAGTTGTGAGTGGTCTGAAGTCTTCTCACCCAAGAAGGCTGGTGCACCTGATGTTCATATTGTGCTCACTGCATGCCAGGCACTGTGCTAAGGACTTCCTAATTCTGTCATGTGATCCTCAAAATACTAGGTGGTGCTATTGTTATCCACATATGAGGGAACCGCGGCTTAGAAAGGTTAAGCTATTTCCTCATGGTCACACATCTAGTAAGTGTCTGATACTGGATTTGAACTCAGATCACCCTGACTCCAGGCCCAGGGCTGTAGCCAGTGCTCCAAGGCTGACAGCAGGAGGTGGAAGTTACTTTGTGCTGGCACAGACAGAAGTCATTGCTTTGGGCCAGTTGGAGGACACCTCACCCAGATGAAGCCCAGCCCCTTGCTACCTTCACTCCAGGGCCAGGCCCTGCCCAGTGGGAGTTGTAAGGCACAAGGCACACAGTCAGAGAAAGGATGTGATTACTAAGGCAAGATCTTCTTGGAGAAGGTGACATGAGGTGAAATCAAAGGTCAAGAAGAAGTAGGCTTTCTAAAGTATCAAGAGACTTCTTCCCCTGAGTGAGGAGATAAAGAGGAGAGGCCAGTTGTAAGAAATAATGAAAGATGGAAGAAGACAACTAAGGAGTACTGTGGATTCCTTTAATCTTCTCAGAAAAGCCACTGAGTCACAGAAGGGACCTCAGCAGTCATTCAGTCCAAAGAATACACCAAAGGACTCCCTACCAAAACATCCCCAACAAGAGCTGTCCTACTTCTGCTTGAAGGCCTTCTGGGAGGGTAAGCCCAACAGGATTCCCACTTTGGAATAGCTCTAAGTGTTCAGAAGATTTTTCCTGACATGAAGTCAAGATCTCTGTCTCTGTTTGTATCTCTCTGTCCCCGTCTCTGTCTCCCAATAGTCAATTTCCTTTATCTGAGATGCAGTCATTTTGTTCATGCAAAATACTTTCAATATCCTGTAATTTAAATCATCTCTTGTATCATCTATGCTCTTATCAGATTAAGGGTTAAGCATTCCTTCTCTCCCCATCCTTCACTCCCAAACTCACTCTTGGTCATAGTGGGAAAGCAATGGTTGGAAGACTTAGTTGCATTGGAGATGATTCTGGGCTTGTGGGTGGAACTAAATGGGCACTGAATTCTTTCACCTCAGAAATCTCATGATGCTGTGACCCTCAGCAAAATTGTACACAAAGCACAAAATAATGAAAACCAGCAGGGCAGTGACTTGTCCCAGGACCAGGCTTCCACCAAGTCTCAGCTAAGGTTCAACCTTCTGCAAGAACATTTTCCCAAGCTCCCTTGGTGCTAGTTTCTTTCCTCTGTTAATTCTCTCCAGCTGATCCTGCTTACAACTTTTTTACATCATGGGTTGCATATTGTCTCTTCCATTAGACCAGTGGTTCTCAACCTTCCTAATGCAGCGACCCTTTAATACTCGTATGTGAGCGTATCTGCACATGAGTCTGGAGACGGATAGAGGAGTGGTGTCTCAGTTCCTAAGACCATCAGAAATATGTATTTTCCGATGGTCTTGGGTAACCCCTGTGAAAGAGTTGTTCGACCCCCACAGGTTGAGAACCGCTGCATTAGACTGTGAGCTCCTTGAGTTCGGGGACAGTTTTTTTGCATTTCTTTGTATCCCCAGTGATTCACACAGTGCCTGGTGCAGATATGGATGGTGCTTAGTTAAGAAACATTTCTTAAGCACCTACTATGTGCCAAGCATGGTGTAAGTCCATTCTCAGAATATAAAGACAAACAACCCCTGCTCTCCAGAAGCTCACAGTTTACTGCTTAGTAAATGCATGTTGATCACATCTATCCAGCTCCCATTCAAAAGATGAGAATAAGATAATAATAACAATACATTTACTTACACTGACTGGCACTATGCCATTTGAGTCCCATCATTTGTTGTCCCCAAGGTACAAAAGCTATCATTACTTCCTCTGTGTAGATATGGAAACCAAACTCAAAAGAGATAAGTGACTCACCCATGTTCACATAGGTAAGAAGAGTGGAAGCTACATTTCAGTACAGATCTCCTATTTGCTGGGCTATCCATGGCTTCTCTCTGATCTATATTTGAACAGAGAAGGGGCAAAGAATTTACAGCACCACGATTTTGGGAACTGTAAGGCATGGCCTGTGTCTCTTTCTTTCTCTTATTGTTCTCCTTTCCTCCCTAGATTTATCTCCCTACAACTCTACATTTCCCCTAAGAGGGGGGAGTATCAAGGAAGAGAAAATGGTCCCTGTGATTCTTTCAGCCAAAGCTCCCCAAGTAAGTGAGAATTTCTTCTTTTCTAATATAATGTGTTGGTTCTTAGAATATGGACAAGTTTTCTTCATATTCCACAACCCAATAAACCTCCAATGAACCTTAATATTAGTGGTGGAAAAGAGCTTGAAGATCATTTAATCAAAGGTTCAAGCAGGGAAGGGCCTTGTGAGAGACCACAAGAGAGATAAGTAACACAGCCAAGAGTTGAACTCAGTTCCCTTGAGTCCACATAGAACTCTCCTTCCAAAATACCATGTTGTCTTCCTAGCTAATGTACTCCTTAGGGACTATTTTCTACTTAATCAGTGCCCTTTTCTTTTCACCCAATGTAAGCATTCATTTCCAGCTCCCTCTCCCTCCTGCAAGTGAGAGAACAATGGCAGAAAGAAGTGATAAGATGTCATCAAGTGGAGGTGCAACAGATGAGGTGAATGTGTTAGAAATGACGGGGTGGGGTGGAACAAAGTTCTTGGCCATAGTAAACTTGGATGGAGGGTAAAAGAGCAGTGATGAAGGACAGACAGAAAAGGCAAGATGGTGGTCTGAGGGGAAGGCATTCCTATCTCTGACCTGCCCTTGCTGACATCTCTAGTCAGAAGATTTAGCTAGCAGTGTTGAGAAGCACTCAGCTTCCAAGGATAGGACACTAAACCCAAAAGCAAGAGCCATCATGAGTTCTAGTTGGCACAACATTCCAACCCCTGCCCTGTGCTGTGAGAGGTCTGGACTCCTCTTTCATCTAAATACTAATTCTATTTGAAGTGACTAAGACAATGATGGAACTCTATTCTGTTGTCTAGTCTTTTAGCTGCTCACAGAAGATATAGTAACTAAAGCCAACAGTGCTTTCTCTAGAACTGTTGGGTTTAGAACAAGCTGTGTAGTATCTGTGGGCTGCCTAGGTCATGGCAGATGGTTTATTAGCCATTGCTTTACTGCCTCTAATTTTTCTTTGCCAAGAGTAATATGTCCACATTATCTAAAATGTCTAGACATTCCCTTGTGACAAGGTTTCATGATAACACTTGAGTGAACTATTTTAAGTTCAAGGAGTGGGTCAGTGTGACCAACTGGACGGTAGTGTATCAGAGAGGAAGGCTGATTGCTATGTGAAAACCACTGACATTTCCCCTACACATCCCTTCTATGGGATGAAGCACGGCCAGGGGAATATGGCTCATGAGCTCATGATCCTCTTCATTTAATAATATCAGCAATGCTCCATGATGGCGGAATATTTGTCAAAGCATCCTGGTGGTTAATTTTTTATAATGTAAATGCCTAGTTCCAGTTGAGAAACTATTTATGTTTTCACCTAACAATGACTGATTGCCTAGGTGATTCCATCTAATCATCCATTGTGAGGTTCTGTATTTGCAGTGACCTCAGAGAAGGCAGTGATGAAGTCAGAGATCTTTGAATGATTCAAGTATGTCTTCATTAAAACGTCACATGTACAGATCCTCAAGTTCTATTCTGAAATAACGTTCTTATAAAGGAAATGGGAAGTACTTTTATAAGAGAAATATGGACATACATGTAATACTGATTGAGCCCCTCTTACTAGAGATTTAAGATGCAAAAGTTACATGGCCTTTCCCAATGACAGCGTCGACATGGACCACTCCTTGTTCAGATTCAAAGTATGTTCCAGATCAAACCACAGAAAGAATAATAGTCTTAAGAAAATAAAAGTAATTAATTGGGTCCTGGGGAGAAGGGAGGGCTGAGTTTGGAAGGAAATCAATTATGCAGTAGAATTGGATGATTTCTAAGGTCCCTTCCCACACTCAATTTATGATGCGATGAATTGTCAAGTTGCCATGTCAATTTATCAGTAACCACTATTTTTAGATTGCAAAGTCCATGGATGGGTATGAATGTGACAGTGACTCCTGGTGTTAAACCATTCATCATCAAACATTCATGCTATGCCCCCTAGCTTACTCTGTTCATCCCCCCCATACAACACCAGAGAACTTTCTTACCAAAAGGGTATTAAAGTCTCAGAAGGTGCATGATAATTACTATAAGTATCTAATAGTTATAATATATATTACATATGTATTATATAATATAATTATCTAATAATCTAATTATTACTTTTTTTTGTGCTAGTATAGAAGCTGGTGAAGGGAGTCAGGGGAGAAGGAGAACATTGTAGGACCCAAATTCCAGTCTTTCCCCTTATCTCTGTCTGATGTCTGGCCAGGGCTGGTCATTTCCACAATTGCTCTAACCATTATAGGCTTGGCTTCTGTGTTTCTCTCCTCTACCATACATTGATGAATCCTTTTCTTCAGTCATTCTCTAGTCACCAGTTCCAATTTTATTTTGATAAAATTCTGCTAAGTCATCAGCTTCTAAGTATTTGATGAAATTGCTAACTGACCATCCCCATTCTATCCTCCATGCCCATGTAATTTTCCAGCCTCCAAGAGAACCAATACCAGCTCCCAGTCTACTTATTAACACATTTAATTAGGGTCTAGGAATAACTGGTAGGCATGGGCAACCATATGCAGTCTTGGGCTTGTAACTGTTCCCCTGTTATTACATCTTAAATCTCTAGCAAGAGGAGCTCTATCTTATCTGAGTTGGGTTGCTTGGAAATGAAATTCAAATCACATGTTAAACTCTAAGGCCAAAAAGTTCCATAAGACAGATAGTCGCCAAATTCTATCAAGGAATATTTAAAAATACAACTTGAAATCAATGCTTTTTTTTTGTATCTTTCAGCCCTATGACAAGAATTAATTTACCAGACATATAGTTCAAAATATAGTTTTAATCCTTAGCTAAGTGGCTTTTATCAATTGAAGAAGGCCAGTTAAAACATGGGATTGAAAATAAATCAAAGAGTTTAACTTGAAAGGAAGAAGAGGTAGAAAACTTTCCATATGTATTTGGAAGCTAAATAGAGATGACCAAGTATGACATAGAAAAAAAATATCTTTGTATAGAGTTGGGAAGTGACCTGCTTTTTTCATCAGTGATCTCATCAGTTGGGAACTTCCAAATGAGGAAATTCCATCTGCCAATGAAGACTGATCCTTTCATCCCAACTATTATCTATTTCTCTTCTGTCCTTTTTTTTAGCTAAACTTCTCCAATAGGCCATCTGCTCCCCTTTCTCTGCTCTCACTATCTTCTTAACTTCTTACACTCTGATTTCCAACTCTATAATTCCAATGAAATTGCTCTCTCCAAAGTTAAAATAATGTCTTAATTGCCAAATCAAATGACCTTTTCTCAGTACTCATTCTTCTTGACTTCTATGCAGCCTTTGACACTGTTGATCACTCTGTCCTCCTTGATACTCTCTTGTCTATAGGTTTTTGGGATACGCTGTCTCCTATCTGACCACTCCTTACCTTTCTCCTTTGTTGGATTCTCCTCCAGATCATGCCCTCTAATTGTAGATGTGCCTCAGGGTTCGGTTCTGGGCTCTCTTCTCTTCTTCCTCAGACTATTTCACTCAGGAATCTCATCAGCTCCCATGAATTTAATTATCATCTCCATTCTGCTGATTCTAAAGTTCACCTCTCCTGCCTTAACTTCTCTGCTGACCTTCAATCCCTCATCTCCAATTTCCTTTCAAACATCTAGAAGTGGAAGTGAAGCAGCCATCAACTCAATATGGTCAAAACAGAAGTCATTCTCTCTCCCCCTAAATCCTCACTCTTTCCTAGCTCTGCCACTTTCCCTATCGCTGTAAAGGACAACACCCTTTTCCCAGACTCTCAAGCTCACAAGCTAGGATACATCCTGGACTCCTTCCTGTCTCTCACACCCCATATTTAATCTCTTGCCTGTGCCTGTTGATTTCACCTTTTCAGCATCTCTCAAATTTGCTCAATTCCCTCCTCAGACACTGACGCTACTTGTGCAGGCCCCCATCATTTCATACCCAGGTTACTGCATTAGCTGCTGAGTGGATCTGCCTGCCTCACGTTTCTCCCCACTCCTATCCATCCTTCATTTAGCTACTAAAGTGGTTTTCCTAAAGTACAGATCTGATCATGTCACTCCCCCACTCATTAACTCTCTGGCTTCCTGTTGTCTCCAGAAACAAATACAAAAGACTCTGACATTTAAAGTCCTTTGTGATCTAGCCCCCTCTTACCTTTCCAGTCTTCTCACACCTTACTCCCCATCACATAATAACATTAGCCTCCAGTGAACAAGATATTCCATCTCTCACCTCCAGGCATTTTCTCTGGCTGTGCCCCATGCTTGAAATGCTCTTTCTCCTCTACTCCAACCACTAACCTCCCTGGCTTCCTATAAGTCTCAACTAAAACCCCACCTTCCATAGGATACCTTCCCCATCCCTCTTGATTCCAGTGCCTTCCCTCTCTTAATTATTTATTGTTTCTTTTATATAACTTGCTTTGCATATATGTGTTTGTATATTGCCTTCCCCATTGGACTGTAGGCTCCTTGAGGTCAGGGACTCTTTTGTCTCTTTTTGTAGACCCAACATTTAGCACAGTGCATGGCACATTTTAGGCTCTTAACGAATATTTACTGACACTTTCTCTGCAACTTACAGTCTCAAAGAGTTGCTAGAGTGTTAAGAAGCTATTTCCCCAAAAGTCTAGAGTTAGTATATGTAGGCAGTAGGACTTGAACCCAAGACTTCTTAGTTCTAAGACTGACCGCTATGCTGTTAGTGACAGTATCCAATGAGAGGGGCAATAATAAAGCTCCTGGTGTCTGATGTTTATACATAAATGGTGATTATGGGTAATAAATAATTCAAGAAGATAAATTGGAACTTCTAAGGTGTTGGGACATGACCTGTGACTGGAAAATAGCTGAGGAAGGGAGGAAGAGAGGGAGAAAAGAAACAGATTCAATTAAAAAAAATGGAGTGGCATTATATAATAAGGAGATAGGTTTTATAAGGAAATTCATACACTAGGGAAGAAGAATAGCTGATACTATATAGTGTTTTAAGGTTTTCAAAATGCTGCACTCATATTACAGTTATCCCTTCCACATTGTACTAGGGGTACAGAGCTTCATGATCTGGAAAATCCACACAAAAGTTTTTGGCCCTCCCTTTGTGCCAGAGAAGTTTGAATTATTATGGTATTAAAAGATAAAATATGTTGATATCATGTAATACTAAACTAAACCTATTTTATGCATTTCTGAGTTTCTAAATTTTTTTCTGTGTCACTTGCAGGCCTTTACATGTCACCTGCAACTTCTGCAAACCTCCCCCCAAATTCCCATTAAAGTTCTTATGCCAACTCATGATACAGTAAAATCATGATAGGGAAAGTCAAGATGTGGAAGGAACAACTCCATTTCACTTAATTCCCACCCCATCAGTCTATGAGATGAATTTTATTTTTAAATAAATTTATAATTCATGCCTCCCCATTGAACAAAAATAGAAAAAGAAATCCCTAATCATAAATAAGTATACTGCAGAGAAACAAATTTCTACATGGCCCTGCCTGAGAATGGATGTCTTTTTCTGAGTTTAAGTTAATTTCCTGCCTGGAGGTGAATGGGATGTTTTCTCATGAGTCTTTGGGACTCACAGTTTGTCATTGCATTAATCAGAGTTCTTTTTTATACATACTGAGGCTTAGTATTTAATTTAAATTTAATTCTCCCCATCCTTCCCATACCCCCACACCAAAATAGCAAGCCTACTGAATAATTCTCCCCCCAATCTGTTCTCTCATATCCTCCCCCATTAACCCCCTAACTTCCTAGTAGGGCAAGATGGATTTCTATACCCCAGTGCCTGTATATCTTATTTCCCAGTTACATGTTTTTAAACATTTGTTTTTAAAACTTCAAGTTCCAGATTTTTTCCCTTCTTCCCTCCTTACACACCCCCCATTGGGAAGATAAACAATTCAATATAGGTTGTACATGTGTAGTTACCTAAATAATTTCCATAGTACTTATATTGTGAAAGACTAACTATATTTCCCTCTACCCTATTTCACTCCTAACTTATTCTATTTTCTCCTTTGACCCTATCCCTTTTCAAAAATGTTTGCTTCTAACTACCCTCTCCCCTAATCTGCCCTTCCTTTTATTATCCTCCCTCTTATCCCTTACCTCCCTATTTTCCTGTAGGGTAAAATACCCAATTAAGTGTGTATGTTATTCCCTCCTTAAGCCAAATTCAATGAGTCAGATTGTCCCATTCCTTTTCACCTTCCTGCTCTTCCCCTCTATTGGAACAGTTTTCTCTTTCCTCTTTTATATGAGATAATTTACACTAATCTATCTCTCCCTTTTTCCTTCTCCCAATGAATTCCTCTCTCATCTTTTAATTTTATTTTTTAGATACCATCCCTTCATATTCAACTCATCCTGTGCCCTCTGTCTATGTATACATGAATACACATATGCCCACACTTACTTACTTACACTTACATATTTATATACACAAACACCCTCCTATACATATATAGGATATATGTACATATGTAGATGAATATATAAATATATATACATATATACATACATATATGTATATATTCCCTTCAAATATCCCCATACTGAGAAAAGTC
>CM053587.1:353122090-353152689 GCA_028646515.1 Pseudochirops corinnae
TTCCAATGAGATATTTCACATTGCCTTCTATTTTTTCATTTGTTTGGATCTGTTTTATAGTATCTTGATTTCTCATAAAATCATTAGATTCCAATTGCTCCAATCTAATTTTGAAGGAATTATTCTCTTCAGTGAGTTTCTGAAATTCCTTTTCCATCTGGGAGATTTGACTATTTAAGGCATTCTTCTCCTCATTGGCTTTTTGGGTCTCTTTGCCATTTGAGTTAACCTATTTTTTAAGGTGTTATTTTCTTCAGTCAGGTTGTTGACTCTCTTTTCATGATTTTCTTGCATCATTCTCATTTCTCTTCCAAATTTTTGCTCCACTTCTCTTACTCAATTTTCAAAATCCTCCTTGAGCTCCTCCAGGGCTATAACCAGTTCATATTTTTCTTGGAGGTATTTGATGCAGGAGTTCTCAGTTTGCTGTCCTCCTCCTGCTCCACACCTTGATCCTTTTTGTCCCCCCAAAAAGGATTCTATGGTCTGTTTGTGCTTCCTGTGCTTGCTCATATTGCTAGCCAATTACTTGACTTTTGAGCTCTTTGCCACAGTAGAATTCTGCTTCCAGAATGAAGAGAACTTTGTCCCAAATTGCTGGAGGTTTTGCAGCTGCTGGAGCTATCAGGAGTGCACCATCTCTATAGCCCCCACAAGCTCTGGCTCACTGGCCACACACCCCAGGACCACCACCCAAGACTGCAATCCAGATCCAAGCAGGTTAAAGCTAGAGTGATTACCCTCTGAGTAGTTGCTTGGTCCCCCTGTGATCTGCAGGCCAGGAGCTTCTGAGGCAGCCAGGCAGCGTAGCTGCAGTGCCTCCACTACTTCTTGCCCCAGATGGTGGTGGGCCAGACTTCACTCTTCTGTCCCCTCCTATTCCAACAGAGTTCCACAGTAACTTTTTACTTTGTTTTTCACATTTATGGGTTGAGAAGTCTGGAAACTGCCACAGCTGCTGGTAATTCACTTTCCTGAAGTTTGCTCTGGCCGCCACTGGTCAGGGCCACCCTGGGGCTGGAACCACGGGGCTCATGTGGGACTGTGCTCAGATCCCAGTGTGCTGTGATAGACCCTTCCTGTTGGCCTGCCAGGCTGCCTTCAGTGGGAGATTGGTTTTATTCTGTCACTTTGTGGGTTCTGTAGCTCTAAGGTTTGTTTAGAGCCATTATTTATATGTATTGGAAGTGACTGGAGCAGGAGCTCATGCCAAGCTTGTGCTTCTATTCTGCCATCTTGGCTCCAGTCCTGGTATTGTATATTTTAATCAGCTCCTTATATATCCTTATATGTCACCTGTATCAGAGAAATTTTCTTCAGTTTTTGCATTTACTTGTTTCTCTTCCAACTTACTCTAGTTGATTTGTTCTTGCAAAAACTTTTTAAATTTTACATAATCAAAATTATTCTTTGTATCTTGTGTGATTGTATCATTTTGTTTAGTCGTGGACTCTTCCCCTATCCATGGCTATAAGAGGTAATTTCTTCCTTGCCCCTCTAATTAGTTTATAATGTGGTATTTTATATCTAGGTCATGTATGAATTTGCAGTTTATCTTGGTATATGGTTTAAAGATGTTAGTCTAACCCTAATTTCTGTAAAACTTCAATCCAGTTTTCCTAAGAGGTTTTTGTTTTTTTGCTTTTTCAAATAGTAATTGGGATCTTTGAATTTATGTAACACTATGATACTATCTTTCTTGCTTCTGTAGGGAACTATACTTTAGCACTTAGCATGCTAAGTTTATAGACAAGAAAACTTGAATTGAAATCCAACCTCAGTGTAGTCACACTATGTGATCCTGTGAGAGTCACTTGACCTCTCTCTGACTTGGTTTCCTCATAAATATAAAATAAATATAAAATAGGGATCATAATAGCATCTGCCTCTTAGGGTTGTGAGAAACAAATGAAATAATATCTGTAAAGTGCTTAGTACACTGCCTGGCTCATAGTAGGGGTTTAATAAATGCTTATTTCCTTTCCCTGGTATAATGTTTACCTATTGCACTCCATTGATTGACTACTCTATTTTAACATCTCCTAAAATTGTTTTACCAAAGTATCATGTGGTGCTGGGAAATATGTGGTTTCTTTAACATTCTTAGTGAGGAAATGTCATAAGTCTTTCACCTCTAAAATCTCCAATGGTTTTTTTCAATTCCACATTTTCCCTTTTGGCTGTCTTTCTCTTAGTGTTGCCCAGTTCTGAGAGGAATATTAAAGTCTCCTATAGCTATTACATTACTAATCATGTCATTTTGAAATTCAATTAACTTTTCCTTTGTGGATTTAGATACTATTTCATTTGGTGCATATGTTTATTATTGATATTACTTCTCTAATAGTAATGATGATGATGATAGCTAGTATTTTTAGATACTTTTGAAATCTGCAAAGTGCTTTACAAATATTATCTCATTTGATCCTAACAGCCCTGGGAGGTATGTTCCATCATTTTCTCCATTTTACAGATGAGAAAACTGAGACACAAAGAAGTTAAATTACTTGCAACTTTTCTGTTTCTTTTCATTGATATCATCACTCACTCCCTAACTCTTGGGTGCACCTCAGAGCTCTGTTTTGGATCCTCTTCTCTCTACTGACAAAAGAATTTTAAATGTAGTCTGGATTGGACTGGTCTCTAACCTGTGGATGGCCAGAGCCAAACAAAGCAGGCCAGAGGCAGGTGTCAGGAATCAAATGGCAGTTTAATTTTGAAGTGAGAAAAAAGCTTGCAAATGGAAGTCCACCTTCCTGAGAAGAAAGGCTTATGGCTTATGGCAGGGGTAGGGTTTTTAAGCATGAAAACCACAGAGGAGCTGGATGAAAACAGTCATTCTTAGATCTTGAGTAAACAGTTTCCACAGCAGGCCCATGCATATAGGCATTTTGGGGACAATTCAGGTGTTCTTAGGACTTCTGGGAACAGTCAACAAGTTATTAGAATTGTTGAACTTTGTGATTGTCTCATCATTAGAGTTGTTGAGTCTTGTGATCATTCAGCAGGATACAGAAACAGAGTTAATGAGGTAGGGAACTTGAGTGAAGCACTGGTTCAGTTTCATTAGCAGTTACAAGCACAGGGATTGTTAGTATGTCAGTAGATTTGATTGATCCCTCTCTGCTGCAGCATGTCAACTGTAGTATCAGCTCCCAGGTCCCTGGGAAATAGGGATGCTCCAAAAAATCTAAATAGTTAATATAATCATTACACCTAGCAAAGCAATATAAAAATTATGATTTTGCCAGAGGGTGAGAGCATGCAGAGAGTGAGCACAAAGGATTGTTCTTATGCCAAGCTCAAGGCAGAGCTTATTTGCTGGGCCTTAGCCCCAGAAAACAGTGTCTCCCAATATCTTGACACTATACACCCTCTTTCTTTCTTGGTGATCTCATCTCTCCCTTGGATTCAGTTATCATCAGTCCATCTACAACTCCAAGAGTTATTTAGATAGCCCTAGTTCCTCTCCTTATTTTCAGTTTCACATTGCCAATTGCCTGCTAGGAATTTCAAACTGCATGCCCCAGAAATATCTCCAACTCGATATACCCAGAAGAGAAATCATCTTTTCACCAAAACTTATTCATCTTCTGCACTTCTTTATTTCTATTGAGTGTAACACTCTACTTTTAGTCACCTGGGTTTACAACCTTAGAATGATTGTCAAGTGCCTCCTCTCCCTTAACCCTGACATGCAATCTGTTGCTAAGTTTTGTTGATTCTATCTGCATAACGTCTCTCACATGTATCAACTTCTCTCCATTCCCATGGCCAGCACCACACTTCAGTTTATCTTCCCTATACTATTGTCAAAGCCTATTTACTATTTCTATAAAAACTAATATATTTGGTATTTCAGGTATTGGTGGCATTTAAAGATGTAGCTGTGGAGTTTACTCAGGAAGAGTGGAGGTGCCTGGACTCATCTCAGAAAGCGCTGTACCATGATGTGATGATGGAGAACTATAAGAACTTGCTCTGTCTAGGTAAGGACTTTGACCTGGCTCTCCAAATTGGCCTTTTGGAGGTTCTTTGGTTTTCTCTTGGTAAATTCTATGGGATATTTGTTGTTGTTGTTGTTGTTGAGCAGTTAGTGTTCAGCAGGTCCAGAACAGGGATCGATATTATAGTCAAGGGGCAGAATACTTATGCTGTGAATTTTCAGGTGGCGGTCTTGTCTTCTGTTCAACATGTTGTTGAACCATTTCAATCATGTCCAGCTCTCCATGACCCCAGTTGGGAATTTCTTGGCACAGATACTGCAGGCCATTTCCTTTTGCAGCTCAGTTTATAGATGAGGAAGTGAGGTAAACAGGGTTAAGTGACTTGCCCAAAGTCATGCAGCTAGTATGTGTCTGGATTTGAACTGGGGTCTTCCTGACTCCAGGGCTATTGTTTTATCCAATGCATCACCTAGCTGCCCCACTGGTTGGGGGGAAGCTGCTGGGCTCGTTTTGCTCTGACAAATGTATGCTTCCCCAGGGGGAAGAGGGCCAGCTCGGTGCTTTGCTTTTTACAGCTTTATAATGCCTTATTTTCTTCACTTTCTTTTTTTCTCTGGCCTAAGATTATCTCCTAAAGCCCTAGTGGAGATAACTGAAGGCCCGAAAGATTCCCATTCTTTTAGCAGAGAGTGGGGCAAAAGAACCACTTTTTTTTCCAACTATTTTAAATTTTATTTAGTATTTTATTTTTTCCCAGTTACCCATAAGAACAATTTTCAACATTTGTTTTTAAAACTTTGAGTTCCAAATTTTCTCCCTTTCTCCCCACCCCACCCCCATTGAGAAGGCAAGCAATTTTATATAGGTTATACATATGTAGGCATGCAAAGCATATCCATAACAGTCATGTTGTGAAAGAAAACAGAAAAAAAAAAAAACCTCAAGAAAAATAAAGTAAAAAAAAAAAAAAAGGATGTTTCAATCTGTGTTCAGCCACCATCAGCTCTTTCCCTGGGATGGATAGCTCTTTTCATCATGAAGTCCTTCAGAATTGTCTTTCATCTTTGTATTGTGAGAATAGCTAAGTCATTTACAGCCAATCATCTTTCAATATGCTGTTACTTTGTATACAATACAGTACATTTCACCTTGTATCAGTCCATGCAAGTGTTTCCAGGTTTTTCTGAGAGTATCCTGTGTGTCCTCACTACTTTCTAATGACCACTGTGAGAGTCAGGAGCAATATTTAAGTGCCTATTGTGTATCAGGAACTGTACTTAGCAGCGAAGATACAAAGAAAGACATGAGATAGTTCTCTGCCCTCAAGGAGCTCATAGTCTAATGTAGGGGGAAGAAAAACCATGAAAAAAAGTGAAAAGCAGGGGGAGGAGTGAGGAGAGGGAGGCTACCCTGTGTAGGGCCAGGAAATGATCTGAGGAAGTATAAGTTTCAGAACTGATTTTATTTTGCAGACCACACAGCAACTTCCTAATCTTGCCCAAGAATACAATACAAAACCCCCACCAGAGGCCATTTGTACCACCCCAGTAGACACAGTTTAATTCCACATCATTCTTTCTAACATTTTCCCTTTTTTATGATGAATAGGGCTTGTCTTTAATAAGCCAGATGTGATCACCCAGTTGGAGGGAAAGGAAGCACCTTGTATAGCAGAGGGGCAAGTCCAAAGAAACAGCTGCCCAGGTAAGTGAATGAAAACTTCCCATAATTCCTGACTGTCCATTCAAGGAGAAAAAAGCTTTAAAATGTGAAACTTCCTGAAACAACCCCATACACGTAGGGAAGAGCTGAGGTCATCTGACATGAGCTGGTCCATAGAGTCTCATATCCAGTACAGCAGAGATCCATTGATTGACCTCCTTTGCACCTTTTGTGCTCACAGAGGATAGAGCTTGTTCTGTTCCTTTTCTTTGGAGTTTCCTCATGATCAGATGCTCTTCTTCTGCCTCATCTTCCAAGACCATTCATAATTTTTCCCTTTCAAAAATTTGTGCATTTGGGGTGGCTAGGTGGCACAGTAAATAGAGAACTGGTCCTGGAGTCAGGAGGATCTGAGTTCAAATCTGGTCTCAGACACTTAACACTTACTAGCCATGTGACCTTGGGCAAGTCACTTAACCCCAATTGTCCTGCCTTCCCCCCCTCCAAAAAGCAAAAAAAAAAAAAAAAATTAAAAATGTGTGCATTTATTTGGGAGTAATAACACAAATGTAGTGTTTGCCTCAGTGTTCCTCTGGGATCTCTTCCTTCTATATATTTGTGGGGATAATGCAGCTTTATTTTTACATAGTTTTATATGCAGTGTGTGTATTCTGATTCTTCTTTATTCATTAGGATACTTCCTAGGATTCTACCTCCCATATGCCTGTGTTCATAAGAAATATTAGATTAAATGAGATAACATGGAAAAGCTTTGGGCTGGAGGTCAAGTGTAGTATTTTGCCAACCTAAAAACTAGTTATCATCATCACCACCATCAGTTATGATGATGAAATAATGCATTCATTTCCCAAAATTTATTCAGCAATTAATCATTGGCTAGATTCCCACTCCTTTCCTATTGCTAAAAGTACTGCCAGATATGATTACTGAGCCATTTATCAGTGATATTTCAAAGACTATGGAGAATAGAGAAGACCAAAGAATGGAGTCTGCTAACTGCAATTTGATTTCTATAATCATTATAGAATGTATTATTAAAAGACTGGTTAATAAATGCCTACCAAAGGGTTCATGGATCACAGAAAGACAAATGGATTCAGGAACACTGCACCATGCCCAACTAAACACTGTGGTTTTTGACAGGGATACTAGATTAGTAATTTGGGTAATGCTGTAGATATAATTTGCTTAGATTTTAGGCAAGCATTTGATGAAATCTCTGATACTGGTCTTCTGGAAATAGATGGACAGGTGCCATGCACATAGATGGATTCAGATGTGTTTGACTGGCTAAATCCAAAGTGTCATTACCCATGGTTCAATTTCCATTTGATAGGAAGATCCTAATGTAGTGCCACAGACACTTTTGCTTGGCTCTGTGCCACTGAGCATCAATGAGTCATTCATATTGGTCTGACCAGCCACAGCTGGATATACTACAACTTGACCCTAACATAGTAATGTCATTTTTGTTCCTCTTTGAGAAAGAAGGACAGCAACCCACTTGGAAGTCCTCTATTTCATGAAAGATCTCCCCATCCCCACGGCATTGTACTTAATTTTTCTAGATAAGTTATTTTTTTGTCTATATTCCCAGGTCCTCTCCCTTCTGAAATAGCATATCCCAAACTCTCCATCTCTTTATTGTTGTGGCTGCTAAATTCCGTATGATTCTGAATGTAGCTTCTTAGTATTTGAATTCTTTCTTTCTGACTGCTTGTGGCATTTTTATTTGAAGTGGAAGGTCCCAATTTTGGCTATAATGTTCATAGGAGTTTTCATTTTAGAGATTTCTCCACTAGGTTAAAAAAAAAAAAAAAAAAAAAACAATTTAACTCTTGCCGTATATCTTCTAGGAATTTTATTTGAGCTTCTCCCCAAGCTGTATTCCCCTTAAGACTTAATTTAAAAATATTTTGGAGTCGTATTCTTCTGAGTTTATGTCTTAAATGCCCCGTCACCATAATAACTTTTAATGGTGGTATTCTTTTTTTGTTTGTTCATTCTTCTAGCTTGCTTCCTGAGTTCACCCTTTATGTTAGAAGCAGGCTATTGGCACTTCTGTAGGGGAAGTCCAGATTGGTCCTTTTGCTGCTTCCTTGGAATATTGAGTGTTGTGTTATTGTAGGCTCTCAGAATCAGCTCAGATTAAGCATATGCAAACTTTTAGTGTTCCCAAAGTGAACTGATTCAGAGCATAGTCTGATCATACCTGTGTTATTCTGAGCTCAATGGGTTCTTGAACTGTGTTTGGGTCTAAGCAACAGTAGACTGCTGCTAGACTTAGCCCCCATCAGCCAACTGGAAAGCTCTACTGCTTCATAGTGACAAAATTTTAATCTTCCCTTTCATCTGAGATTCCTACCCAGGTTATTTCTCTTCAGGATTCAAATTGGTCTAGAAACTGGAACTGAGATCCTGCTCTGCCCCCGGGATCTGAGTCACACTGTTTCTGCTTGCTTCTTAATTTGTTCTTTGCCCAGTACGCATCCTAGGAACCTCACTATTGTGGAATGCTACCCCTGACCATAGATCCCTTCCTTTGTCTGTCCTGGATCTGTGACCTGGGACTGGGTAACAAGAGACAAAACTTTCACTTAGCACTTGTTCCCACACCCTCCAGTGCCTTGGTAGGAGTATGGATCCTCTTGCCCTAGTTCACAGCTTTTTCCTTGAGCCGGAATGCTACGCATGCATGGTCATACTCCTGACCAGACTTAATCACTAGTGAATGCAGACCTCTCTATCTATGTTGATTGACCTCAGATGGAAAAAAAAAAAAGACTCACTGACTTTTTCTTAGATTTTCCCATGAGGATTTGGATTGGTGCATTTTTGAGATCTATTGGGAGGAGGTTTTTGTGGGTGGAGCTCACTGTAGTTTTCTCCTCCTACTCCACCATTCTAGCTCTGCCTTGATCATGGTTATGATCTGCATCATCATTAACTGTTGGTCACACATCTATAAATTAAATATTTCTGGCTGAGAACAACTTTATCCCCTCATGAGTAGGTAATAGTGTAGTTGAAAAAAAAAAAGACCACCAGGATAGAAGACTAGAGAAGTCCTGTTATGTAGTGGAAAGAACTTTGGATTTGGAATCAGTAGAACTTGGTTTGAGTTCCAGATTTGAAACTTATTAACAGTGTGACTTTGGGTAAGCTACCAAGTTACCGTAAACTTCATTCTCATTAGCAAAGTTGTAGCTTCAAGGAGACGTATTTTCTAAGCTGTAATGTGTTCATACTAACTTACATTTATGGAACATTCTGAGGTTAATAAAACACTTTTCTCACAATAGCCCGACAACAGTAAGATTACATCATTTGTCTAATACTGTCTTTTGAGACTTTAGAATGATTTCTCTTTATAATGTTATAAAGGGCAGTAGGGGGAATACAGAATATTTACATTATTTTCGCCTTAATTGAGGATTAGGTGACTAAGCTTGAAACCAGGTTTATGATGGGGAACTGATATTTCTTCTTTCTTTTTCAGGTTGGGGGATCAGACCTATAAACAAGAAGCCCATTCCAAAACTAGGCATTCCTGTGTTAGAATCACCTCAGGAAAAACTCACAACTGATTGTCCTTATGTCTCTGATTTGGGAGAATCTTGGGAATATGAAATCAAGTTAGAGGGGCAGAAGAGTTATAAGCAGAACACTCATCAAGGACAGATCATCCAAAGGAAACCACACAGAAAACTGAGAAGCCATGAATATAATAAATATGGTCACATCTTTGCTGTAAGGCCAATTTTTCTTCCATGAGACACAGTCATCATAGGAAAGAATCTTCCCAAATGTGATGCACATAGAAAAGGATTTAGACTCTATTCTGATTCAAGAAAATACAATGGAATCTGTTCAAAAATGACATTTCCTAAGTATAATAAAAGAAGGAAGTATTTCAGTTATCATTCAGATCTTATTGACAATCACAGAATGTATATTGGAAAGAAACATCATGAATGTGGGGAAGCCACATTATGGAAGAAAAAACTTACTCAACAACAGAGAATTCATACTATACAGAAAACTTGTGCACATATTGAATGTGGGAAAGCCTGTAAGGGGACGCAACTTATTCAACATTTCAAAATTCTTACTGGAGAGAAATTTTATAAATGCAGAGAATGTGGGAAAGCTTTCCAACAGAGTATACACTTCACTTGCCATCAGAAAATTCATACTAGAGAGAAACCCTACATATGTAATCGATGTTCTCCCAATAAGAGAATTCATACAGGAGAAAAACTTCATGAGTATAATGAATGTAGAAAAGCCTTTTACCAGAACATCAAACTTACTAGACCTCAAAAAATTCATTCTATAGAAAAACATGATTCCAATGAATGTAGAAAGACTTTCAACCAGAATTCACTTCTTACTCAACATCTGAGGATTCATAATGGAGAAAAACTTTATGAATGTAATGAATGTGGGAAGACCTTGAATTATAATTCATCTCTTGCTTCTCATTTTAGAGCTCACAATGGAGAAAAACCTTATGGGTGTATTGAATGTGGAAAAGCCTTTGGTAAACAGACACAGCTTACTGAGCATTGGAGAATTCATACTGGAGAGAAACCTTATGACTGTAATGGATGTGGAAAGGCCTTCCATCAGAGCTCACAGCTTATTAGACATCAGAAAATTCATACAGGAGAGAAATCTTTTGAATGTGATGAATGTGGGAGAGCTTTCTGCCAGAAATCACAGCTTACTTACCATCAAAGAATTCATACTGGAAAAAAACCTTATGAATGTAATGAATGTGGTAAGGCCTTCTGTCAGAGCACTGAACTTACCCAACATCATAGAATTCATAGTAGTGAGAAACCTTTTGAATGTCATGAATGTGGCATGGCCTTTCGTCTGAGTACTGGACTTACTCGTCATCAAAAAATCCATGCTGGAGAAAAGCCTTATGAATGTAGTGAATGTGGAAAGGCCTTCTGCCAGAGAACAGAACTTACCGTACATTATAGAATTCATACAGGAGAGAAACCCTATGTGTGCAATGAATATGGAAAGGCCTTCTACCATAGCTCACAACTAACTCGACATCAGAAAATTCATACAGGAGAGAAACCTTATAAATGTATTGAATGTAGAAAGGCTTTCCACCAGAGCTCAGAGCTTACACGACATCAGAAAATTCATACAGGAGAAAAACCTTTTGAATGTGATGAATGTGGGAGAGCCTTCTGCCGGAGATCACAGCTTACTTACCATCAGAGAATTCATACTGGAGAAAAACCTTATGAATGTAATGAATGTGGTAAGGCCTTCTGTCAGAATACAGAGTTTATCCAACATCACAGAATTCATACTAGTGAGAAACCTTTCAAATGTCATGAATGTGGTATGGCTTTCACCTCAGGGCTGTACTTACTCGCCATCAGAAAATCCATACTGGAGAAAAACCTTATAAATGCAGTGAATGTGGGAAGGCTTTCTGCCAGAAAGCAGAACTTACCACACATTATAGAATTCATACTGGGGAGAAACCTTATGTATGCAATGAATGTGGGAGGGCCTTCCGACAGAGCTCACAACTGACTCCACATCTTAGAATTCATACAGGAGAGAAACCTTATAAATGCAATGAATGTGGAAAGGCCTTCAATCGCAATTCATCTCTTGTTTCCCATCACAGAATCCATACTGGAGAGAAACCTTATGAATGCGATAAATGTGGGAAAGCTTTTCGCCAAAGTACAGGCCTTACTCGACATCAGAGACTTCATGTTGCAGAAAAGTCTTATGAATGTAGAGATTAAGGGAAGGCTTACCTCTAAAGCAAATATGTCATTTAACATTAGGTCAGTGTGAAATGAAGACTTATGAATCTAACAACCTTTTTTTTAATTAAAAAAAAATCTAATGCTACATTTTTGACATGACATTTCCTAACAAACATCCTCTAAGAAGTTTTTTGCCTATTAACAGAAAGGATAAGTGTTCAATTTGCTTTTGATAGTATAGCAGTGATGGTGATCATTGTTTCTGACCAGAGTTTTGTTGCCTCACACCCCTGACTTCATTAACATTATTATAATTATTGTGGATGCTGTATTTGGCTGTTTCCATTACTTTGCAATGCTCCATATGATTCTTTCCCTGTGTGTAATGTTAATGGAATAGAAAGATCTTCCCTGTCCATTAATTAGCCTGTGTGACCTGCTTGGAGTCACATGGGCCTGCGATACAACCCGAGTGACATGGGGCCTGGGTTGCATGGAGTTCAGTGTGGGAGGAGCTTGCCCAATGGGATTTTAACTGCAATAGAATGTTGGGGAGAGAGACAGAGCTGAGTGTGAGGGCAACACAGGGCTCAGAGAGAGAAGCAGTTTGAGTGGGAGGAGGGAGGAACTAGTTTAAGGAAACTTGTTTGTAGGGAGGCCTAACAACTAAAAATGCCCAAGATGTTGGTGCTCTCTGGAGGGATGATGATCAATATCATGTTAAATATTGCCCCCTGGTATTCTAATCCAAATAAATACTTTGGTTTTGCATTTAATGAAGAGAGTTTGTTATATTTTGTGAATTTACCCTGGAAATACATCAGCAGCATCATAGCAGCTGCTACAGGTATTGCATTGGCATTACATTTGGCGACAAAGAGGATGGGATTACAAAATATGAAACCTCTACTTAGAGGCTCTAGGGAAGGAAATGGGTATCCCAGGATGGGAGGATTTACATTATTTCTCCTTGGCAAGAGAATGGGCTAAAAGCACCAAACTTTGTGAAAACTGGGAATGGAGGCTACGGAAGGCAAAGTCAATAGACTTAGAAAGATGTTTGCAAGGAACACCAATAGAGCCAGGGAAAGGAATGGCAGGGGTATGTAGAAGAGGATGGGCATTGTTAACAAGCTATCATATTATATGTAAAAGTAGAGACAAATCGCTGGAGGAAAAGGTTCAGTTGGAAAAGGGGTTAGTTGATTTGCATGAGAAGTGTTCTATGCTACAACATCAGAACTTTACTTTAGAAGAACAAAGTAAAAAGTATCAAGTGGTAGGAGAAAAGGCAACTGGGAAAAAGAAAAGATTAAAAAAAAAACGAAGGTGCATACAACCCTTGCACGTGCACAGCCTGATTGGGACCCAGACAACGGAGAGGAAGATGAAGCAAATTCAGATGAAAAGCCTTCTAGAAATGTGGACACATGCCCAATAACAGGAAGCAGGAAGAGGTCACACAGTATTTAAGGAATTAACTAGGAATTTTGTTCAGCAGGTCACAGATATTTCAAGCCATTTCATCCCCCAGAATGGGACAATCACTAGTATCTTGAATGGTGAGAATAAGTGACAAAAGGGCTGGAAGAGTACAGATAGATAACATAGATTGTTTGAAATTCATAGGTATTAGTGAGAATCCCTTTACACAAGTTTTTAGAGATTACAATATTCGAGGAGGTAATAATAGAACTAATTTGTTAGCTTTAGCTGCTGAGGGATGCAATAAACAGTATCCCACTGACTGTGTGGTCTGGTGGAGATAGTCCGTGGCATTTGCTTAGAGACTCTTATGAGAAAGTTAAAGGAAGAGGTAAAGAAAACCACCACAATGGTCAGAGATGCAGATGCATATCACAACACTCCCATAACAGTTCCTCATAGAAATATAATAGTGAAGACTGCTCCTCTTGCTTATAAACACATAATTCTGACTACTGATTAGGGACATAGGGCATTCTCTTTCATAGGTGCTGGAAAAGGTTGAACAGTTAGGTGACTTAGGGGAATGGAGAAAAGATAAATTTCCTTAAAAGAAAAGAGAAAATAGTCAGCAGATTCAAAGTCAGAATAGAATAACAAGGAAAGAAATATTTACTGCTTTATTGAGAGCGGGGGCAGATTATGGAAGATTAGATGATATACCAACTAGTGAACTATATAAGATGTATCGAGAAAAGGGTCTTAATATTAGATGGAATAGGGAAATAAGAACTGCCCCTACAAATCCTCCTGAAATATTGTTTCCAAGCTCGTCATATCTTCAGGGAGAATAAGAAACTGGCCAATCCTCAGCTCAGATTAAAGAAGTACACAGACAGGATTACAGATCCCATATCAATTTAGCCATATACTTCAAGAATGGATCAACCACCATAACTATGGCATTAATGGACACTGGGGCAGAGGCCTCTCATAAATGGAAACCCTGATAAATTTAAACATGGAACTCTTAAACATCACAGGACTGAGAGGGGCTGAAATACTAGCCAGACAAGGTAAACAAGGGATGAAAATTGGGCAATTTCCTAAGAAAGAATATATGGTGGTAATTGTACCCATTCTTGACTACATCAACTGGAATAGATATATTGAGAGTTATGACTTTAAATTTGCCTGAGGGGAGATACCAATTTGCAGTAAGGAAGATAGGAATTAATGCAGTTCTGGTGGGTAAAATAAAAATGAACCCAGTCACTTCACCTGAACCTTCTAAAGTAATTACTTTAAAGCAGAATCACGTAACAAGTAAACAAGATGAAATTACTAGTACCATAAAGCAGCAGTTCTCAAATAGTGGGTCTTGACCCCTTTGGGGCAGAACAGGGTCGCCTAAGACCATTGGAAAACACATATTTCTGATGGTCTTAGGAACCGACACACCGCTCCTCTATCCATGTCCAGGCAGGTCTGCCCACAAACACATATGCCTACATACAAGTATTAAAGCGTCGTGGCATTAGGAAGGTTGAGAACCACTTCTATAAAGGAGTATGTTGAGGCAGGAGTGTTAGTCCCTACAACTACTCAATGGAATAATCCTGTCTGGTCAGTAAGAAAGTCACAAGGAACATGGAGAATGACAGTGGATTATAGACAATTGAATAAGGTGACTCCCCCTTTGTATGCTGTGGTTCCAGATACCATTACCTTAATAGAAAGTTTCCAGAAATATGATGGGACTTGGTAAGTAGTTATTCATTTAGCCAATGCTTTCTTTACTATCCCAACAGATTCTAAATAACGAGACCAGTTTGCTTTCATTTGGCAGGCAGTCAATATACTTTCACCCACTTGCTGCAAGGATATCTGCATAGCCCTATTATTTGTCATAGAACTGTGGCTGAACATTTTGATGAATTAGAACCGCATGATATACAGCTTACCCTATGTAGATGATATCATGATGCAAGGAAAAAATGTAGAATATGTGGAAAAGAGTTTGATGCTTTTAATTGAGCATATGAAAAGCAAAGAGTGAGAAGTTAACCCTGCAAAGGTCCAAGGACCAGTTCAAACAGTAAAATTCTTAGGCATACAATGGAATAAGGGGCTGCAAGAGATTCTCCCACAAGCCCAACAAAAGTTTCAGGACTTTCCTACCTCTACAAATAAGAAAGAGACCCAAAAGTTTATAGGATTGATTGGATATTAGAGACATACTGTATTGAGGGCAGATTCTGAAATTCTTATATAAAGTTACTAGGAAGCAATATGAATTTTATTGGGGACTGGAGCAGAGTAAAGTTTATAAAGAAGCCAAGGCTGCTATACAGTTGGCCCTAGATTTATGGCCTGTGCAAAGTGGTCCAGTGGAATTACAAGTACAGGATCACTATGCAAACTGGAATTTATGGCAAAAAAAGCAAAGCCAAAACGTACCCTTAGGATTTTGGTCTAGGTAACTCCCTTCATCTGGAGCTCAACATACCCCTTTTGAAAAGCACTTGTTAGCTGCATACTGGGACTTGGCAGGGACTGAACAACTGACTCTGGGTCATGAAATAATATTAAAGCTTGGAATACCAATTATGACCTGGGTAATGAGCACCCCAGCTTCCTATAGAATTGGATAAGCACAAAAGACTAGCATAGTTAAATAGAAATGGTACATTCAAAATAGATCTAAAATAGGCAAAAGTGGAATTTCTGCTTTACATGAATAACACACATAACTATTGAGGGAAATGATACATCCCCTGAATCAAAGCAATAATTGGTACAGACCTTGGTCAAAATGGAATGAGGGATATGATGGATTAACTGAAGAACAAAAGAAACATGTATGGTTTACTGTTGGGACAGCAAAATATTTGGGCCATAAAAGACTATGGAGAGTGGAAGCCTATAACCCATGTGGACTTTAGAAAGTACTAGGACAGGTGGAAGTAATCAATATGCTGAACTTATGGCAGTACACCAAGCTATTAGAACAAGGAGGACAATGCCATATATTTACTGATTCATGGGCTGTAGTTACTGAGTTAGCTGCAGGGATGCCCATGTGGAAAAAATCAAAATTGGGAAATTCATGGTAAACAAGTCTGGGGTAAAGAATTATGGGAAAAATATACAGGATATGCCTTTGGTTACTAATTTGTTAGTTTTTCATGTAGATGCTCCCATAGCCGTCATCACACCAGAAGGTGAGTACAATGCACATGCAAAGGCTTTTGAAACAAGTTTCTTTGATAAATGTTTCATCTCTCAAATATACAGAGAAATGAGTCAAATTTATGGGGGAAAAGAGCCATTCCTCAATTGATAAATGATAAAAAAATATGAAGTTAATTTTCAGATGAAGTAATCAAAGTTGTCTATAGCTATGTGAGAAACTGTTCTAAATCACTATTGATTAGAGAAAGGTAAATTGAAACAATTTGGGCTACTACCTCACATCTATTAGATTAGCTAACAGGAATGAAAAGAAAAACGACAAATGTTAGAAGGGATGTGGGAAAATTGTGATACTAATGCAGTTGGTGGAGTTGTGAACTGATTCAACAATTATGTAGAACAATTGTGAACTATACACAAAAGCCTATGAAACCATGACTTTGACTTATGAGTACTACTCCTAAGTCTGTATCCAAAAAGAGTTAAAAAAAAAAAAAACAAGAGGAAAGGAAAAGGACCTATATGTACAAAAATATTTACAGAACCTCTGTTCTGGTGGGTGGTAAAGAATGGAAATTGATGGGATGTCAATCAGTTGGGGAATGGCTGAACAAGTTGTGGTATATGATTGTGATGGAATGCTATTGCCCTATAAGAAATGACAAGCAGGATGCTCTCAGAAAAACCTAGAAGTGAAATGAACAGCACAGGGGAGAACATTGTATATAGAAACAGCAATAGTGTATGATGATCATCATACACTGTGAACCCTGAATTTCTTGGCTATTCTCAGCAATACAATGATCCTAGATAATTCTGAAGGACTTACGGTAAAAAAATGCTACCCATCCTTGGAGAAAGAATATTCGATGCTCCTCATTATGCCACGCCAGAATTTTTAAAATGACAATGCCACCAAAGTAAATTTATAATTTGAATGCTATATCGATCAAATTATCAAAAGGATGTATTACAGAGCTTGATGCAATTTTTAAAATTCACTTAGTGAAACAAAATATCTAGAATATCAAGGGAAATAATGAAGAGGTAGAAATGGAGAGGGAATAACACTTACAGACTTTAAGTTATGTTATAAAGGAGCAGTCATCAAAACTCTTTGATACTGGTCTGAAAATAGTGAAGCAAATTAATGGAATACACTAGACAAGGGAGAATCAGAAACAAGGAAATTAAATAAACCAGTATTACATAAAACATAATTACTTAGGAAAGAATTCCAGATTTAATAGGAACTTCAGGGAAAACTGGAAACCAAACTAATAGAAATTAGGCTTAGACCAACATCTTATGCTATATTCCACAACAAATTCCAAATGCATACATGACCTTAATATTGAATTTATGATTAAGATTTTTTTAAAAAATAGAAAAGCATATTACATTCCTTTCACAGATAAGGAAAGAATTTTTTTTTTTAACAAAACAAGGGATAGAGGCAATCACAAAAGTTAAAATAGATAACTGATTATGTGAATCTGAAAAGCTTCTCCACAAACATTAGTGTATCTGCAATAAGAAAGGAAACAGCTCAATAGGGGAGAAAAAGAGATTTGTAACAAATGTCTCATTTAAGAATTTGGTATGCAAGATAAAAACAGCTAACAGATGCTACATACATATATGTATGTGTGTATATATACTGAGGTGAAATTCATGTAGGCAATGTCAAATTCAAGGGAATGATCAACTCTCTGTGTAGCTAAAATATAATCCAGGTGAAGGCAATTGGAATGTGTAGACAGAAGAACCTAAGACCTTAGGACATATGAGGAAATATCAATATGTATTTTCACATCTCCTAGTATGAAGGTAGGAGATGGGAAGGAAAGAAAGACTGTGAGTAAAACACTGAACCCATTAACAAAGGAAAAATGATCTGAGGATCTATAGATAACAGCTACCACGATCTGGGTTTCTGGGTTGGGTGACATATTTGTATATAGCGATACTCAGAGTAGTTTGCTTTGTGAAGGTGAGTTTGAAAGTGGCAATGGGGGAATAAAGAGTATTTTGATTCTCCCACCACAACCATAATGGCCATGGGAAGGGGTAAGTGCCATGTGGAAAGGAAAGTATGAGAAAAAGTGTTCCTTGTACTGTAAAGGATAGCCAAGGAAATGGTGTTGTCAGGAAGAAGCCACATTTCAATGAGGGCCAGGAGGTAGAGAACTGAGAAAGTTTATTAATTACAGAACATGCATTCCAGAGGACACAGTGGAAGTGGCAGGCACGTTGAGAAATTAGTGAATAGATTTGAGAAAGTACTTAGTCAAGGATGGCAAAGTATACATTGGCTGCTAGTTTTAGGATCACTGGCATAGAGTGAGTAAAAGGGGATGAACACATACTAACCATTGAGCCTTTATTAGTACTGGCAAACTATGCTTATTCGGAGTTAAATTTTTTGAGGGAACAGAAGATTGGATAGTTGGAGTTCCACTGCCGAGGTTCCCCCTCTGTGTACTTTATGTCCTGAGACCTAAAGAGGCCAGCTTCAGAGCAGGCAGGAAGAGGTGTGGATATAGGAGCCTAGTTGGGAAACCATACTACCTGGCTAGTTCTGGAAATGCCCTGAGGGCAGGAGATGGAAGAGGTCTTGTCCACAGGAAAGTCTCCCACTGGGGTGGGAGGTTAAGCAATGATTCTGCCACACTTACAAAGTTGGCGGGGCTCAGTGGGAAGATGGCAGGGGAGAACTGGGTGTCTGTCTCCCAGAACAGGTATGCAGCCCTCCCTGTAGTTCCATCCCCCTAAGATGTGTAGAGTTCCCTTGTGTACCCTGAGGGTACACTGAATCCTGAAGCTGCCTTTCTCTTCCAGTGTCTGTCTTCTTGTCTCACAGCTAGTGTCATTGTTACTGATGCAGTCTCTTTGTTGACATGATCAATGCTGCAGATGAGAACCCTTCTGGGATCACTTCTCCCCTCCCTTGTTGCCCTCTAGTGCAGGCACAAAAGGTTGGTATTCTCAAAGCATTTCAGAACTTTGACTACCAAAGCTGTTGGAATATTTCTACTGCAATAAGCTCTTCATCTGATACACTGAGGCTCAGAGGTGTATCTAATTCATTCAACAAATCCCAAGACATTTCACGATCTGGTTCCATCCAATGGCCCAAAGTCCTTCACTCCTTCCCTACTTAACGAGGCTGTTCACACCCGGGTGGTTTAGGTCCTTGTCACATTAATTCGATAAGGGTAGCTAGGAATCATTCACCTTTGCTTCTATAATTCGGGAGGTGTAGAGCATCTTACAATTGAGAGGGTATAGAGATATATTAACTGGGTTGGAGTGTGGGATTCCTCTTAGTTTTGTTAATGCCCCCAATGCCTGACTCAGTGCTACAACAGTGAATGCTTAATAAATGTTTTAAGTGAATGAATGAAAATGCTCTAATTCTATCCACAAGGTAGCACAAAGTAACATGCCAAGTAACTGTGTTGTTTTGAGATGCTGATAATAGTTTGGAACTTGATTATTTCTTCTAAAGTCTTGAATTATGAAGGGGAAGAGGGCAGGGAGCTTAAGCACTTTCACTAGGAGTTAGGACCAGATTTAGGACTGGAAGGCACATTAAAAGCCATTTTTGGTACAACTCACTAATTTTTAAACTGTGGAAACTGAGAAGCTACCTGACTTGCTCATGGTTGGGTACAGAATGCTAGCTTTGGAGTCAGGAAGAACTAGGACGCTTGTCTCTACAATGGACAAGTCATAACCCCTCTCATGTTCTGTTTCTTCACCCAGAGTATGGGGATCTATGCAAGGCCTACTGTGCAGATTTATGAAGCTCAAATGAGAGTATGTACATAAAGCATTTTGCACTAGTCACATTCCAAACGCTATTTTATCAACGAGATATTTACAGAGTTTTATGTGGGGTGGGAAGGGATCTGTGAACAATGTTGAAATACTTTTTGTCTTCTTTATGGGAAACCTTTTTACCATGTAATGTCTTCAGTGTCAAATTAACATTTCAATATCAGTGGAATGGAAGCTACAACTATGACTATTTTCTCATTTCCCCCCAAGAGAATATTAAGATACAAGACAGGGTTCATTTTTTTTCTTTATCTCCAATACAATGTAGGCATTTAATACTTGTTTAATATTGTTTTGAATATTTCTTCCCCCAAACTATGCAATATCCACTTGCGGATAGAAACCAGTCAAGCATAATACATCCAACAAAAATTTCTGCCTGAGTTACTTAACAGATTTGTACAATGAAATTATTGACCAAACAGGATGATGTTTATAAATTCACTGCCAGCTGCAATTGAAGACTGCATAAACATAAGTTATTTCTTATCCCTTCCCTGCCTAACAGTCCAGATCAACAGGTCTAGCAGTTCTATTTTTTTCTTCTGTTTATAAAAGAAATTCTGTAAACACACATGAAACCAAGAAAAAAAAATGCTGGAAAACTTGGGAGAACTTTGTAGTTGCTGTTGCTGTGCATGAAAACATCTGCAAAGTTGATCAGACAAGACTAATCACTGCTATCTATGTTTTTAGATTTACAAACATTTCAGGTGATCCCTAGAATATCTTGAAAACCTTTTTCTCCATTTTACAGATGAATCCACAGCTAGTGCCTAAGTCAAAATTCAAACAAACCTGGATCATTCAGACTCAGTTCAAGAATGCCAGTCTCCATTCACAAACTATTCAACAAAGTCCTGTTTACATGTTTTAATGTCTTCACATTTTGAAAGTTCCAAATATAAAGGTTTAGAATTTTGTTTTTGTTAAGGTTTGGGCTTATCAACAGGTAATGATGGTGAGGTTATTCCATTAACACCATAAACAAAAACAAAGAAGCAATATAATTATAACTTTGGTTCATGGGACAATAATTAGGCCAGTTGACATGGATCCCAGAACACAAGTAGAGGGGGGGAAAACTGTCCAAGTTAGTTTGGAGGGCCTCCAATGCCATTCAAGTCACATCAGTAGCTAATATCAAAGTGGTAGGAATGGAGAGGATAAATGAGTAAAGGAGAACCTCTGACGTGACTAGAGCAACTGAACAGTCACTCAGGAAAGGGCCCAAGTAGGCAGGCTCCTTCTCGTTGTTCAGTCACGGCCGATTCTTCGTAACCCCATTGGGGGTTTTCTTGGTAAAAATACTGGAGTGGTTTGCCATTTCCTTCTCCAGCACATTTTATAGATGAGGAAACTGAGGCAAACAGGGTGAAGTGAGTTGCCGGTGTCACACAGCTGGTAAGTATCTGAGGCTGTATTTGAACTCATGAAGATGAGTCTTCCCAATTCCAAGTCCAGGGCTCTATCCACTGTGCCACCTGGTTGCCCTGTATAGCCACTACTTGGGGACCATACACTGCTGTGAGGCAGGCATTATAGTCATTATCTCTGTTTCATACATCAGGAAACTGAAACTCAGGGCAAGTTTGAGCGGACTGCCTTGCCCCAGTATCCCACATCAATCAATATGTACCAAAAATGGAAACATGACTAGGTTGTGTGAGCCTGATGGGACAAGATCAGTGATCTGATTCAAATTAAGAGATACAGGAAGTGACTACACAAGAGACACTGTTACAGAACCAAGAAAGGTTTATTAAAGGCATGAACAGGAACAGGCTGTCCATCAGCACTCCCATCAGCAGAGTGCATGTCACTGCAGGTCCACTTTGGACTAACAGTCCAAACAGGTATGCATCACTCCAGACTTCAGGTCCCCCGTTACTGAGGCACAATGAGCCCCAAGGATAAAGCCAACTAGACTGCTAACTACCAAGCAAGCAATGACTCAGGTTCCTTCCAATCAAGCCCATACCCCAAAAGAAGTTAAGGGGTTACATAAGTATAGAGATAACTATTTCCCACAGGTAAAGGAATACAACTGACCCTATGACCCTGAGTTTAATCAGTTTCAAGTTCATATCCTTTCTAACTAGCCTTGCACTGACCCCTGCAAAAAAGGAAAAGGAGCTGAAGACAAGTGGCCCATGCCTGCTCAATCTGGTGGCAAAGCCAGGAAATGATAAGCAAATTCCTGGGAAACAAATTTAAGCAGAAAAATAGAAGTCTAAATAGAAAGTTTACCACATAGAAGGTAATTACAACTGTCTTCCTGCTCTATACTCCTTGATAACACAAGTCTGTCCTTCAAGTAGAACACATAATAGGTCCTTAAGGACACATGAATAGGATAACTTGTGGTACCACAGCCACAAGCAACAAAATATAAAAAGACAGGAACCTACCCCAAACAAGCCTGATTAGGACCTCAAATTCCAGCCCAGGTTATCGGAGGCAGTGCTGCTATTACAAGTATGCCTTTACCACCTAAGCCTGGCACGGAGAGATGGGGCTCTATTGGCAGGCTAAGAACACAAGGTCTATAAATGAAAGTGTACTTGGGAGCAGGAAGAAGGAAAAACTATGGGAATTTTGAAGTTGTTACAGATCCACTTCTCCATCTTCTACTCCCCCATTAAAAATTCCCCGAGGCTGGACTACCTTCCAAGTATTCTTCTGTTTTAGCAGGTTTCTCCAAACATCAGTTGGGCTTTGCAGACATTTTATTTTTCACCTCTACAGAAGACCTTATCACAAAAGGTCATTACAGAGCAGCTACATAGCTTTCTAAGAATCAGAATGTCCCACGAAGGAAGAAAGGACATTCTTATATTGATAATGGGATATATTCTGGGAATTAGATTGAGCTTGCTTTTTATGGGCGTAATTTGTTTAAATCATGTTTTGAACGAGACAATTCATGTGACAGATTTCTATAGTGTTCAAGGAATATAATAGTAATGTCTGTGGTCAACCAGGTTGAGAGTTTCCTCTCAAGGGAGGTAGAACAATGGAATCTTCAGAAAAATCTAGCTGCAACCTTCACAGGTTGATTTCTCCAACCTTTCCTTCTGCTCTTATCCCACCCACCAGGGACAGAACCGATATTTAGATACAGTGCTAATGACTTTCAAATGTCTCTTATAAATCCTTTAGTAAAGCAATCCACTAATATCTTTCATTTGTTGGTGAGCTGCTGATTCATAAAGTCAATAACATTTTCTAGCACCCATGTGTAATCCTCAAGATCAAAACTACCCTAGGTAAAAAGATGCAATTCTCCCAATGAGTTAAGAGGTTACTAGTAGCACAGTGTAGTGGATGGTGTTGTACTTGCAGTCAAGAAGGCCTAGGTTCAAATTCTGCCTCAGATATTACCAGCATATGATCCTAGATGGTTTTCACATCTATAAAATGGAGATAATAGCATCAATCAGAGTTGTGAGGGTCAAATGATATAAGTATGTAGCATGTTTTCCCAAGCGCTACAAACGTCAGCTATGCCATAATCTACATGCATTGAAGACATATTAAACTACCTATAATCATGCAGATGAACTTTTATATCTTTACATCAATTTTAGCTAGTTGTCTAATTGGCTTATAGTTAGAGCAGAGTATCCAGTACTTAGCGGACGATGTATTCTTTGAATCTACTGAACTTTTATTAAATCTCCAAAGCTCCAAACTCTTTTCTGCTCTCCCTAAATTTCCAGTCCCACTTCTCCTTCATTGGATCATAGACTTAGAACTGGAAAGGACCTTGAAGGACATCTCATTTTACAAAGGAACCTTGGCGTCTGAAGGGATAATGACTTGTCCAAGGTCACAGGTTGTCAGTGGTCAGAACTGGGATTTAAACCCAGGTCCTCTGTCCTCAAATCAAGAATTCTTTCCATCACATTACTATAATATACCACACAATGATAACATATCCAAACCAAATATCAATGGTAAAAATTACAAGAGTAAAACAAGGTAATATGATGCAACAATATAGAATAGGTAGCTACTGGGTCAAAATAAATCCAAACTATTCAATCAAAAGAGGGGATCCTTTAACTGTTCATTACGATGAGACCAAGTTACATAGGTTCCAAACAGATCCATGCATAATTCAATGTGCATCCAGATTTTAGAAAATAGGTTACAAAGCTCAGAATAATCAGCACTTCAGTCCACAGTGCACTCAGTTCCTTATGGATAATGATATGAAAAATCAATGGCCACAGCTCAATTTTAGCGCTGTCATTAAGTTTTACTAAACATTATATACCCTCACAAATTTAAAGATCTTGTTAAAATTTCTCTAGATGTTCTTGACGTTTCATGCCTTGAAATTAATTTTATAGTCTAAACCTATAAAATATTCCTTTGGTATGTATGTTGATATACAACTAAATATAATTTATCTATAGGCACAGCCTAGTCATTAACAGTGAATTTTTCCTCTAATTATTTAGGACTTATTTCTGTAAAATTGTCATTTATGCAAGTCCTGTATGTGTACTGGTAGGTTAATTTCCACATAGCTACTGCATTTTATTTTAAATGGTATTTTTCTTCTGTGATTTTGTTTAGTATCATACAGAAAGGTATTATTACTGTGCATTTATTTTATATCCTGCTACTTTACTGAAGCTATCTGTTTCAACTTTCTTATTGCTTCTTTAGAGTTCTTTAAGTAAACCCTCATATCAACATCAGTTCATAGTGGAGAGAAAAACCTTTTAAAAACAATTAATGTAAAGCTCACATATTAAAGGAAATAATTGGGTGGGGGGAAGAGAATGGGAAATGGAAGGGTACTTGTTGATACCAGATCCCAAAACCTATTAACAATAATTACCAAAATTACCTGGCATTAAGTAAAAAATTTAAAAGCATATCAATAGAAAAGACTAGACAAACAAAGCCTAGAAAAGAAATTATACAGAAGCAATCTAGCACTTGATAAACTCAAGAACACAAACTGCAGCAGTAGGGACTCTTTATTTAATAAGAGCTGCTGGAAAAACTATAAACTCTAGTAAAAAGTTTAGATAACCATCTTAACAGTATACACCACACTATATTCCAAATGGCTCAACTAACAACATATAAAGTCAAACCATAAAAAAATAACAACAAAAAGCAAAATAGAACCAAGAAGAGAAGATTCTTTTTCATAACTAAGGATAAAGGGAAACATTTGTAACCAGTTATGGGACAGATTATAAAACACAAAACAGACATTTTCAATCAAATAAAATGACAAACAAAATAAAACACAAAACACCTTTGCACAAATAAACTCAATGCATCTAATCAGAAGACACATACTGAGAAAAAATATTTTCTTTAAACATCTCTGATAAAAGTGTTGCATCCAAAACCAAAAAGGAATACAAATCTGAGATCAAGAGTATTCTGAAATAGACAAATGATCAAAAGATAGGAACAGTTTTCAAAAGGAGATATAGTTTAACAAAATTCATTTGAAAAATGTTCAACATCACTAATAATCAGAAAAATTAAAAGTAAAACAACCCTGATGAATCACTTCAATCCCAAAATAGGAGAAACATAGTTGGAAAGGATGTGGGAAAGCAAACAGATTATTTCACTTCTAATTAACTACAAAATGTTTCAATTAAACAGGAACAGAAAACTGAAATTATGAAAGGAAAGTTACTAAACTGCTCGTACCCTCTGACCCTGAGATTCTACTCCTGGGGCTGTCTGTATCCCAAATAGGGCATTTACAACAATAAAACTCAGGTGCTCAAAGAATATTCATCACATCATGGCATATAACAAAATCTGGAAACAAAGTATGTGCTCAACAATCAAAGAAATAACTGAACAAACTGTGATATATGAATGTAATTACATATTTCTATGCTGTAAGGAATAAAAAAAATAGAGAATCACAGGGAAAATCTCATATGAAGCACTGCAAAGTAATGAAAGCAGAGCCAAATGACTATAACAAGGTTAATAAAGTTAGCATTAGGAAGCAACAGGACTCTAGTCGATTACAACAGTCAATGTTATTACTATACTATCAAAGGCAAACAGAGCCTCCATTCTTTCTGTTAACAAAAGCAAAAAACTTTCTCGACAATGTTTGCTGGGAGATGTGTCAAAATGTAGTATTACAGAACTTTAAAAAAAAAAGGATTAAAAGATTTACAAGACTTTTCACTTCACTAATGAACTGATGTTAAGATAGCTGTTTTGGAGGAAAACCTTCCCTTAATCATTACATTCATAAGATTTATCTGCAACATGAAGTCTCTGATGCCGAGTAAGGCCTGTACTCCGGCGGAAGGCCTTCCCACATTTATTACACTCATAAGGTTTCTCTCCAGTATGGATCCTGTGATGGGAAACAAGGGATGAATTGCGATTGAAGGCCTTTCCGCATTCGTTGCATTTATAAGGCTTCTCTCCTGTATGAATTCTGAGATGTGGAGTCAGTTGTGAGCTTTGTCGAAACGCCATCCCACATTCATTACACACATAAGGTTTCTCTCCTGTATGAATTCTATGATGTACAGTAAGTTCTGCTCTCTGGCAGAAGGCCTTCCCACATTCACTGCATTCGTAAGGTTTCTCTCCAGTATGGATTTTCTGATGGCGAGTAAGTCCAGTACTCAGGCGAAAAGCCATGCCACATTCATGACATTCAAAAGGTTTCTCACTGGTATGAATTCTATGATGTTGGGTAAGTTCAGTGCTCTGACAGAAGGCCTTACCACATTCATTACATTCATAAGGTTTTTCTCCAGTATGAATTCTCTGATGGTAAGTAAGCTGTGATCTCTGGCGGAAGGCCCTCCCACATTCATCACATTCAAAAGGTTTTTCTCCTGTATGAATTTTCTGATGTCGAGT
Organism: Pseudochirops corinnae; assembly: GCA_028646515.1. NCBI lineage: Eukaryota > Metazoa > Chordata > Mammalia > Diprotodontia > Pseudocheiridae > Pseudochirops > Pseudochirops corinnae. The sequence goes on from CM053587.1 coordinate 353,148,822, forward strand.
AAGCTGTGAGCTCTGACGGAAGGCCTTTCCACATTCATTACAGTCATAAGGTTTCTCTCCAGTATGAATTCTCCAATGCTGAATAAGCTGTGTCCTTTTACCAAAGGCTTTTCCACATTCAATACACCCATAAGGTTTTTCTCCAGTATGAGTTCTATGATGAGAAGCAAGGGATGAACTATAATTGAAGGTCTTCCCACATTCATTACATTTATATGGTTTCTCTCCAGTATGAATTCTCAGATGTCGAGTAAGGTGTGAACTCTGGTGGAAAGCCTTCCCACATTCAGTGCATTCATGCTTTTCTCCAGTATGAATTTTTTGATGTCTAGTAAGTTCTGTACTCTGGCGGAAGGCTTTCCCACATTCATTACACTCGTAAGGTTTCTCTCCTGTATGAATTCTCTGATGAGAAGCAAGAGAAGAGCTGTGGTTGAAAGCTTTCCCACACTGATCACATCCATAAGGTTTCTCTCCAGTATGAATTCTCTGATGGGAAGCAAGGGAAGAGCTGTGGTTGAAGGCCTTCCCACATAGATTACATGCATAGGGTTTCTCTCCAGTATGAATTCTCTGATGGCGAGTAAGGTGTGCACTCTGCCGGAAAGTCTTCCCACATTCACTACATTCATAAGGTTTCTCTCCAGTATGTATTCTGAAATGCTGAGTAAGTTGTGTCCTCTTGCAGAAGGCCTTCCCGCATTCAATACATGCATAAGGCTTCTCTACAGTATGAATTCTCTGTTGCTGAATAAGCTGTGTTCTCCATAATGTGGCCTTCCCACATTCATAAGGTTTCTTTCCAGTATGTAATCTATGATACTCAATTAGGTCTGAATGATAACTGAAAGATTTCCCAGTCTCATTATACTTAGAAAATACCTTCTTTGAGGAAATTTTATTGTATTTTCTTAGCTCGGAATACAGTCTGAAGCTCTTTCTGTGTGCATCATATTTGGGAAGATTCTTCCCTATGGGTACTCTCTGCTGTGGAAAAAGAACTGGTCCTACACCAAAGAGTCGGCCATATTTATTATATTCATGGCTTCTCAATTTCCTAGGGGCTTTCCTTTGGATGATTTTTACATGCTGAGTTTTCTCCTCATCACTCTGCTCCTCTTCTAACCTGGCTTCATATTCCCAGGCTTCACTCAATTTAGAGTCACAAGGACCATCACTTGTAAGTTTTTCCTGGGATGATTCTTCCATAGGAGCCCAGTTTTGGAGTAGACTTCTTCCTTATGCCAATCTGAAAAGAAAAAAAAATAAATGTTAATATCCCATAGTAACTTTGGTTTCTGGCCTAGTCTCCTAATCTGAAAGAAAAAAAATCTAAGCATCCTCTGGTTCCCTATACTACACACATAGGTCACCTGTATCATATTCATAAAAAACAAAAATAAAGCCAATAACAACTTTCTAACTTCAAAGGATAGTATTAAGACAAATAATAAAATCTTACATTTGCAGGGTAGTTGGAGAAAAGTGCTTTACAAAACTTAAAACGTGACATAAATATAAATTATTAGTCATTATATCCTATTAAATACCTTACACTGAGACTCATGACTGCATGAAGACAGTAGATCAGTTACTTTGCAAATGAGGGAGGTTCAGAGTGGATACGTGCCCAAAGTTACACTGTCAATAAAAAGTGTCCAACACTATTGACTCCAAAATCCAAAGCTCTTTCTACTATATAATATTACTTCTCTAGTGTTTCATCCCAATGGTCTTTTCACTACACTGTTACCTCCACCAAAAGAATAAATCCATCCTCAGCCAGAAATATTTACACTTGTAATAGTAATAGAATTTGAAGATCCCCTTGTAATTGGCAAGCAAGCAGGTACTTAGCACTTAGTTCCAAGTTCATGATTGTGTTAAGTATTAAGACCCGGAACTTGTGAATCCCACAGTGGGAGGAACTTCCTGTTATAACAGGAAGGGGCAGAACAGGGAGGAGCTAATACCATACAGAAGGAAAAGCCCAAACTAGAGAACTTCAGAGCTGCTAGGAGCAAGCATTTGGAGGGTGGGCTGCTACTGCTGCAGACAGAGAAGAGAACTGAGAACTGAACTGAGAAATGAGAAGAGAGGAGAACTGGGAGGAGACATGGCTATGGTATCAGCACTTTGTCTGTCTGTTCTGATGCTATTCTGTCAAATTCGTCTGCTGACAGAGGATGGTCCTGTTGTTACAGAAGCCCTGGCCCTTGTTGCTGGTTCAGAAGCCCTGAAAGAGGATTTTCTTGTTGTATGTTTAAAGAAATCCTGGAGGATTTCAGATGATTTCAGAGGTCCTCGGACTATACTGATGATTTGTGTTGATTCCTCAGACCTTGATTTCACAGGCAGAAAGTGAATTGATGAGGGTGCCAGCAATGTGCATGAATGTTATTGTGGCTTTGTTAAGCTTTGTCTTCCTAGGAACAGAAACTGTGAAGGACTTGAGATGAACTAGATACTGTGAGATTCAGTATTGAACAGGAACTGGACGAGGAGCTGGACAATAAGGAGCTGGAAGCATGGAAGGGGAACTAGGGAAGCAGAGAACCACCTCGAGTCAAGATGAAAAGATCTCTCCTTGGGTATTTAATGCAAACTGAGAAGATCATGATTTACTAGGGGTGAAGAACTTTGACCTTTACATTTAGATGACTGAGTAAAGAACTTACTAATTAAGGATAATTGGAAACTAATCTCCAATCAAGAAGAAAGAAGACTTTTTGATTGAAGAGATTAAGACAATGTGACCCAGGGATGGAGGACTCTGACTTTTGTACTTTGTTTCAATTAAGGGTGACTGAATTAAGGGCTTACTAAATGAAGGACTTAATAAATCAATGTTATCTTTTGCTTAAAACTATGTGACCACTTTGGTGAAAACTATGTGGCCATTTTAGTGATAAGTTGTTATGCTATAACATTCTGAATGCTGTACTTTGATTTCTGTGAATGTTTTATCTTAGTTTGTTACTGAATAAATAGAGAATTCACTATACTGTGTAATCAGAATTTTGAAAGTTGTTCATGGCAGCAGTCCTCTGGAAAGCTGCTTGTGCTTGGCTTTACAATGCTACAGCTGGAAAACCAAAGTTTAAGAATGATACAGAGTAAATGATAGAGCAGAGCAAGATGGCAGAGTAGCAAGAAGTACAGCGAGTCTCCCTCCCACTCCACTAAACTCATCCAAACATACCTAAAAAACTGCACCAGACAAAATCCTGATAGAAAGATCCAAGAAAACGTCAAGTGAGTCATTTTTCCAACCCAGTGGATCACCAGCAATTATGGAGGTTTCCAGAATTATCAACCTATAAATGCTGAAGAAAAAGTGAGAAGTCAATGGAACTCTGCTAAACCTGAAGGGGATGGAGTGTGGTCCAGCATCTGCTACCAGAGTGAAAAGCAGCAAAGGTGCGGCGGCCCTGCAACCGCCTTGACGTGGCTGTTTCAGAGCTCCTGGCCTGCAGATTGTAGGGGAGTCAAGGAACCATTCAGAGGCTAAGCACTCTTGCCTTAACCTGCCTGGATCTGGATCGCGGTCTTGGGTGGTGGTCCTGATGTGCATGACCAGTGAACCAAAGCTGGTGGGGGCTGCAGAGACGGCACCCTCCTAATAGTTCCGGCAGCTGTGAAAAACTCAGTGATTTGGGACAAAGCTCTCCGCTCTGGAAGCAGAGTTGTACTGTGGCAAACAGCTCAAAAGTCAATTAATTGAGTGGCAACATGAGCAAGCAAAGAAGCAAAGCAAGCACAGCCATCCAACTTTAGATTCCTTTTTTGAGGACAAAAAGGATCAAAGCATGGAATGGGAGGAAGACAACACAGTCAGAACTCCTGCACCAAAAGCTTCCAAGAAAAA